>JABASC010002270.1:0-18345 GCA_019776185.1 Plutomurus gul | reverse complement strand
ATTCTCACAGATCTTCATGTTTGTACGTACATTACACATTTAGGCGATGCATTTTAAATTTTAAAACCCGGTCAAATTGGTTTAAACCACCACAAAACAATATACACAAATATCCCAAAATCACATAATCCAAAATGAGATCTCAAATTCGATCTCAACTTGCATCCCTAGTGATTTAGAATCTTGAAACTCTAACAATAAGACCGTCGCTCATAATAAAATTGCCATTTTATTATGAGCGAATCAAATCTTCCGAGATGTATTCCTTACTGCCTTGAGAGCATTAATAATTATACTACTTGTACCATGTGTACAGTAGTGCGAGTTGGAATACTTTATATCTAACAATAAGTCCAAAAGGCATTTTACCATGTGTGATTTCGCAAAATTTGAAATGTAATGAAAGTCAGAGTAATTGCAAATCAGAACTTATTCGGACATAAATATTTGTGAACAAGGGCGTAATTAGGCGGCACAGGGGTCCTACACCCCCCTAATGGTAGCAATTTACATAGGAAGGATAGGGACGGCAAAATAACATGAGGAGATAAACGTGGTGGGAGCTAAATATGTAAACATGAGTGATCTACCCTACCAAATATCCATTTTGGATACGCCACTGTTTGTGAAGGAGGGCTTCAAAACCAAAAATTGTGTGTATCAGAAATATTCTACTTGATTTATCAAATGACCAAATGCAGGCTTTAGAATACACAAGCAATGTATGAGTACGAAAATTGAAATTACGAACAAACACGTATTAAATTATTAAAAATAAGCCACAAAACAATTATATTGAAGAGTATCGCTCCCTTACCACTACGCAAAGTGCAGATATACTGTAGAACATAATGTTAGATTGTACCTGTACACAAA
This sequence comes from Plutomurus gul, assembly GCA_019776185.1. Taxonomy (NCBI): domain Eukaryota; kingdom Metazoa; phylum Arthropoda; class Collembola; order Entomobryomorpha; family Tomoceridae; genus Plutomurus; species Plutomurus gul. The sequence goes on along the minus strand of JABASC010002270.1, from coordinate 17,469 downwards.
TAATCACTGATGCATATTACCCATTTGTAGAATGTAAACATCTGATATTACATAATCTTCTTGTAGTTGCAAAAAGAACAGAAACAGGCTACGGACTCCCATCCCATCTCACTTAAGTCGGTCTTCTTTAATAACTATTTACCAGAAGTATTTGTACACATGTTATGCGAAATCCGCTCTACGATAACTTTGTTTTCAATTTCCCTTCCTCTTGATGATCTCTGTTTATATGGTTTCATCTCAAAGTACAATAAGCAGATTCAAGTAAAATGTATGTATGTATTCGTATTTATGTACAAACACTACTCAACGATTATAAAGTTAAATATACCTATATACACTCTACACTAGGTAATTATCAATGTAGATACTTCCTTATTGTTGAACAAAAAATCATATGCACACTCACACACGAATAAATGCGCTGAAATAGCAACAGTCTAGTAGATTATTAAATACGGATACATGTTTTACTACTGCTACAATTAATTATCTATACTTTTTTAAAGTGAACCTTAGTAAAAATGTAAAACCATGTTCGGTTCATCTAATGAGCTACATTTTCTCACTCACAATCAGTAGTGGACATTTGTGTGTACAATGAAGAATTTGTTGCTTAAGGATTGACATGTGTTACCACCAATAGGAATTCTAACTAAGGACTGATTAAAAGATAATATTTTATCTCCTGTAGGTGCTACAAGCGGAATGCCAAAGTTCAGACATCATCATAAACAGAGCTTTCTGGATTCCGAGTCAGGTAAATAATTTCATGTAGATCGTTCGGTCGAGCCTAATGAAAGTTTGGCTTGGCTGCATTTTTTCAACCGATTTTTTCAATTGTTTCAATTCTTGAACAAGCACAGCAATGCTTTATTGCAGTCCAATCTGCTATAGTAAAAAAATTACATACAAACACTGCACGAGAACCCTATAGCGAATGTATGTACATGTATGTACATGGGATGAAGCGAATGCAATGAAATCAATGCAGACCAGCTCATAGCAGGCCATGTCAACTGAAGTCAACTGAGGAAGGCTGAACGGTACGTTACTGGTGTACTGTGCTACCTCTTCTGGTACTGTTGCTTTGACTTCTGCTATAGTACAAGCATCCAGAAAATGCACGCTATATACATAAGGCTAGACCATTGAGTGTAGTGAACTGATACTATGATGGGAAAAACACTGAAGATTCTTAGCACTGCAAAAAGGCTTATATGTAGTATGAACGTTGACGCGAACACTCCAATGCATGCGAGCCTCTGTACTGTTTTGTGTTATAAGTGTGAGTTCTTCATGTGGCATTGTACGTGCATAGTAGACCGGGAGAAGAGAATTGTGCTGGTAAAGTACGTAATAAATACTGTGTGGTGGTGGAAGGTTGATTGGTGTACGTTGTTAAAAGTGTTGCAACTTTGGTGTGATGTTCACTTCCCTAACAATAACAAGTTGTTCTCTGCGAATGTAATGAAACGGCATCTCTTTCAGTCAACTCACTTAAGTTTTCCAAGTCGATAGATTCCTACTGTACTTATGTACATATCTACCCAATAATAAATACCTGTCCCTACCTGTAAATTCTCCTAGTAGTAGTACTCCTAGGCGTAATAATAATAATAATAATATATAAACACTACTCATTATACAGAGTGTTTATATAAGATCAAGTATGCGAACCCAACGAATGCTCACTGTACCCATGCAAAATTACATTGGAAAGGTATTTTTAATTTATCCTTAGCAAGCGAGTGCAATAAAGATAAACCCGAAACTGTTGCGTAGTTTACCCAATGAACTGGGTTTATTAGTTTGAAAATGATGCCGGCGAATTAATTGACGCACTGTAAACATGCACATGTACAGTACAGTGGCTTCCCTTACTAACTAGACGATAGAATGCAAATGTGTGCTAGTATAGGTAGCACTAGATGAAATCCGCATCGCGGCACGACATACTCTCTGCAAAATCTGTATGGTGAATGGGAATATTTGCAGTTGTGTATCCCACAGTGTACACTGTATTTAAGTGCGGCTTTGAACACAGGGAACTGTTTACAACGAAGGACTGTAAAGCACTTCATCCGAACAAACATCTATTTGTTATTCCATACAAACAACAAGAACTTGTTAGTTGTGTGCCAGCATGTACGTAGATGTGTACTACTAGCATTCTTTTGCTAAAGTCCAGAATTAAGAATTGTGTGTGTACGAATGTGTGTGTGTGTGTGTGTGTGAGTTTGGTTAATTCGGTCGGATGGTTTGATTTTCTTGTTCACAAGCAACAGTAAACAAAATATGAGACTGAGATGTATGAGAGATGGTTCTTAGCACAGAGACGAAGTTATCAATGTAACTGGGAATGTGTGTGTGTGTGTGTGTGTGCAAGGAGTTGGTGAGATGTTTGTAGCTTGTGGTTGGCAGAGCATTTAAGTACGCGTAGTACTAGTAGATGTAGTAAAAGTTAGCACAGCACACCACAGACATACCATGGTATATTTGGTATGCATACCTTGGTTACTTTCCGTAGCGTTCTGATCCGAGTGAGAGAATGAATAATGAAATGAATCACCAGGAAGTCCAATGACCAAATTCTTTTTGTAGCCGCAAAGCATGCTTATTGTTACTGTTTCATTTTGGTAAGAGTAGGCAGAACATGAAGCTTATCTCTTTGTTCATTGCGCAAAGTAACGTAATGCTTATTAGTAAATTGCCAACACTAAACGTAGTAGGTATGTGTATGGTAGTGGAATCTACATATGTGCATTCAACTGTGTGCTGGTTCGAAGCAACCCAACGACATATCCACGCAGTACACACGAAGCAACAGTAACGCTTCATATGTAGCTATACACATGTACGTTTACTTCTTACTAAATATTAGACACGTGTGGGTACGTACCTGCAAATTCTTTGTCTGTGCAATGAGAATATGATATTGGATAGCATTAAAAAAAAGTCCTATTGTGTGATCTGTTCATGTTCTCTCTCTCTCTCACTATGTGTTTGTGTGTGTGTGTAGAGATTCTCCGTGAGTAGTGTGTAGTGTGCACTGTCTCAACTTGATGCCCACTATAAAATACTTCTACTATGTATGTACCAATGCTCGTGTGCACAGATACGGATATGTGAATGTGATTACCAGTCAAGTCAAAGTTAAGTACTGTTCCGCACCGTTCTTTTGTAGTCACATTATTGTATTCTACATGCAAAACTACTGTTCTAAAACTCCCAAACAACTACTTGATGTTGTTTGTGTTAGCAGTTACAATTTGAATGCGAGGACGTAGCACGTATCATGTACGCAAATAACCACAGGAAATATTTACAAAAGAAGCCCGCTGTTGCTGTGATGCCGGCGTCCCATCCGCGTCCACCACACTCTCTCCCTGACTCTGTAAATGCTAAGATTGTTAAAAATATTTATAATTGCCATTTTCCTACTAAATAATTCCATTGTAAGTGTAGAAAGAAGTGAGTTAGCACTCTGACCATTGTTTAGACCAATCTTTTCCCCCTAATGATACTTTGCGCACTGTGGTGTCACTAAAGAAGGAAACAGTCTTCGTGTAAATGCATCAAAGTAAGTTATTCAGAAGTCATTCATGAAATTTAAATAAACACAGTGCACATACGATTTTATTTGTGTAACCTGAAATTCATTTACCAATATTTAAACAATAATTCTTCGGTTGTACAACAGAATTGTTTCGAACAGCACCACTGTGGTGTTCGTTCAGATGCAATTTCCATATTGATGACGCAAGAGTGCAGAAACTTTGTATTAAAGTACATGAACAAATTAGTCTACTGGTCGTAACTCTTTGTAGCCACATTAGGGTAATCAAATTCATGTCATACCAAGACTAACTAAAAGGTTGAAACAAATGTATCGCAATGTTGCAAATGGGTAGTCCTTGTATTACTGTCAAAATTACCTGAACACCGAATGCAGACTAAATAGTAACAGAAATAAGGTTCGTTTACCATGGATTATTCCAGAGAAGAAAGCTAATGTATAAATTTCAGGATATTAAAATTAAACACGTTTGTAAAGAAAATGCTAATTTTTAAATTCCTCAATGACTTCTGCAATTACAAATCAAAGGTTTACCCGAAATGCAAACATTTGACATTGAACCTAATTTTATTCATCCGCACGAAAAAATTCTGTTGCATTGACTGCTTATATTGACACCAAATGTGATGTGTAGCATAAATGCAGTTATAGCGAATGGTTTTATGAACGCTTCTTTATTCTTTGGCTTCTATCAGACAGTTAATGCTATTTCCAACGATATGCTTTTATAGATTTTCTTACTTTCTGCGCTTTATATTTCCTGCTTCTGAACACGAGTGAACACTTTTGTACTGCTGTCAAGTTGCAAAGAGCAACGCGAGCAATATGACAGATTATAATTTCGTTTAAAATTTATTCGTCAAATATTTCGATCCTTCTAATGTTATGTGTTCACCTAATGCCCACAGCATGGTAGATAGTTGTATTCAAATTGGACTGCGTTGTATATGTAAATGTGAGTTAAAAAGTAGTTGCTGCATTTTTTCCACTGCTTTCACAATACGATTGTACTCAATATACATAAATGGGAACTAATTAGCTACCTTGTAAATGGACAGTGTGGAGTTTGTACAATTTTATCAAAAGAATTAAAACTAATAATAATTTATGTTTGGACTGAACAACTATGCATTGCAAGTTGCAGCATTGTGGATGCAAACACTAAATATGAACTAATAGTGGCGAGTCATTGAATTTAAGTGTGCAAAAAGTGTTTGGGTGCAACAGCCAGAGTCTGACATTGAAATTGATGCTACAAAGAAATAAAATTTCTTCATTTTTGAACCCTTCTCACAAAGTGTACAGATCAAAGTATAGTCGCTTCTTCAGAACTGATGTGATGCATAATTTGGTAGTTTATGAAATGGTGGATCGTAGCTGGACTAATAGTAAATATAATAATAAGTAGTTAGGTTTAAATGGCTTTAGGGTGCCATACTTTTGTGTTATGTGTAGTAGTTGAAGATTTGTGCAGAGTGTGTGTTGCACAGGTTGATAAAGTGAAAAATTTGTTGGCAAAGTACGCAGTTCATGTACAAGGATTTTGCATGCAATGATAATAATAATACTGAATGTGTAAGCATGGAAATAAGTACGTAGCGAAAAGTGGGGAAGTCATGCATGCAATTTATAGTGTAGCACACATGAATGTGTGTGTACGAACTATGGAAGTAGTCATACCAGCAGCATTCTGTTATTTTCAATCTTTATCATATCAACATCATTGTATTCGGTCCATATTCATCAGTCCAGACAGAAATGAGCAGGAAGGTGAGTGAGTGAGATTGGCGTGTACACTTAATTGCAAAACTGTGTGCACACAACACAACAGTGCTACACACCCAACCCACTCTTGTGAAAATGTGAGTTCATGTTAGATAAGTTTCGGTTTCACTCAGATTGCTCAGATGAGACAGTTTCTTAAGCATACTTAATGCTTACCTACAACTTGTACTCGGTTTGCCTATTAGATAACATTATTTCTGTACCTAGTAGTTTAGAGATGTGTAGGAACCAAAGCGTGGCACACGTTAGTCTGTAATAAGTAAGTATTCTGTTGTATAGCCAAGTGCGAGTGGTCTACTGGAAACTGAATGAGCTCATTATTGAATGTAAGTAAGACGCCAGGGCTGCTAAAAGTAAAGATAAGCCGCTCACCTACGACAACTCCCAACTCAAATCCGTCTTCTAATCTTTTCTTTGAGAAACAATTAAGAAGCAGATGAACGTGACACAGTCAAACAACACTGACCATTCACCAGCTTTACGGTCATTGTTATTAATTCTTGCAAGCGTACAGAGTAATTATAATTGAATTAAAGCCTTAAAGCCTATTTACACACTCATTACAATGAAAGATTACGAGAGACTTCGTCTAAGGTTATTCGTCAAATCCATTTAATGGCAGTCCCTCAAACAAAAAGTGCAAATCTGACAATTATGCAGCAAGGCACGGCATAAATCAGGAAGGTGATTTACTAGAGAGAATAAACATACAGCCGAATCGATACTCGTGTCAAGATCAAGGAAATGCAATACTTTGAAAGATTATTTCATTACAATGTTGAAGTGATTACATTTTGGAGTGGTCTAGCTGTATATGTATATGTAGTTGGTACAGGTACACCAGCAATCTTGGCAATTTGGCTCAAGTTAAACCGTTTCTACGTCTGCACTTAAAATTATATGCTTAATAACTGATTTTCATTCAAATTATGTGTGCAACTGTATGAGTTGTATTGTTTCCATTTGTATGTATAGTAATCTCATCGTTGCACTTGTAAGTATAAAAAGAAGAAAAGTTTAATTATTATCCAAATCATGATTACCATGTTGTACCTTAGCACACAACAATGTTTCAAGTTTTAATTTATATTTTATTAATGAACTAGTCATTTATAATGAAAGAAATCAACAATTTAAGTTTAATAATTTGACCTGAAATAAATTTGACAAAATAAAGATTGAATATCCCATTTTCATTGCTTGATTTATTATAATCACATAGTTATTTCGACCAGACTAATAAATATTTCTAAATATAGGTACATCATTCTTATGCATAGCCTTAATACAGATGCCTCTACCACATAGTCTCACTTGAAATCAAGATAAATATCTTTCAGGTTTCCTTGCCTTCCTCAAGCGAATTGTGTTGTATTGATTTGGACTGCTTCAAAATGTCTTTTATATCACATTATATTATGTGCACGTCTATGAACGAAGATGTTGACGTTGTACGAAATGCATTACTCAATTTACGCTTTACTCGTCATGCTTGCCAGAAACAATAAAATAATTTGAAATTGACAGTCTGACTTTGCCAGAGTTGCAGCCTTGGGGAAACGTAGGTGGCTAAGGTTCTGAAATACAAAAAGATCAGTGATATGTTTATTTACCATTAAGACGAATCAAAGACAGAATGGAAGTCATATGAGAGACTCGTGTCCTCAGGAAACGTATTTGCATACCACCCAGAGCCTTCCATGGCAAAGGATTTCGCACAGGTTCTTGAAACTTTATTCATATTCAAGTGTAAAGGTGTTTGTTATGAGTCTATGAGGGCTGCGGTTTTGACATTTCTTAAGCAGAGGTGCAAAGACTGAGATTGGCATTCCTATTCCACTGATGTATTACCTACTAACGGATATAGAAAACAGCTTGGAAGTGAAAGGCGTCGGTCCATTTGATGTATGTATTTACATCTTCAATCAAATGGATAGTTAAAATTAGGGCTTAAATATTAAACCCTTTAAATTAAAATTATGTTTTTGTTATATGTAAATTTATTTCATTTTCAAAGTTTTAATTTCAATTATTGCAGGGAGGTTAAATTGCCCCCAGACATTGCCACTGTTCTGCACTCTCCAAATATATTCGAATCGATTGGGTAATTTCATAGTCAGCCATGATGAAGCTGCTCCTCCTTAACATAATGCAAATCATGGCAATACTTCAATACTTCTCACTGTTCCAATTGCACATGCTCAAAAATACACGACACGATTATTCGTTGATAATTATTTATTGTGCATTATATTTAATTGTCGATCGTTATGTAATTAATTAGAATCGTCACTACATTCTAAATGATTCCATAGACAGACTTATTTTTTAAATCTTATTGCTTTGTCTCATCAGATTCTGTACTCACTTTTGCTTGCTGTTGTTGTTGTAACCTGCGATGCTCATATGTAGGTATTGCATTGAAAGACAAGAACCGACAACATTCGCCTCTAAATATTGTCAATTGTTACGAACCTTTTTTACCTACCCTCGTGGCTAATATTAACTCGTTGATGTAGATTCATCTGTGACCCGTTAACATTCGCTTACGTAAAATTTACAGTGCCTGGAATACTGTATCTAAGCCAATCCAATTTTTAAAAATGGGGGGCATGTAGGCGTTTCATCATACGACATACTGTGATTAAATTGCAAGTGTTTTGTAGATTTTATTTGGGGTAGAGCAATTCATATCATTTTATACAGGTAATGGATTTAGGACCAAACGAGATAACACGAGATTAGATATAAGTCCAACCAATTGCAACTAAATTATATTTTCACTGTACTGGTTGTAGTGCATCTGTACCTAGACACATGTGTTCGTAATCTTCCTTTACTTGAACAAGTTTGAACCGTTTTCAGAAAATAATGAAAGCTTAGTGTACTTCTATTTAATTTAGCCAAAGCTGAACACACGGTTCCCTAAAGAAATGCATTTGTGCACAAGTGAATGTATTCCATGTACGGTATATGTACATATATAGGGCAATTTTTGCCAGGACTGTTCCTTCTTTATGATAATTAATTTTTAGCTGCGTCACATTCATTGTTAACCATTTCACCCAACAATGCACCATTAAAGAATATTATGTACACATTATGTGTAGGTAATAAGGAAAAGTGAGGAATTAATTAAAGTAACTTTTGTGTGCATTTCAATATGCACATCATTGCATTTCAGTAGTATTTCTTTAAAGGTAGTCTTCATAACTATTATTAGAGCTGCGCCAGGTTTGGCTGAATCAATAGTACAGTAGTAGAAAGGAATACAATATGAGTGCTGGCGTTTCCTCCTGTGTTCAGAGTGTAAACCAGGAACTGGGACTCCACTGAGTCACACACAGCCACAACACAAGAGTTTCACGACAACGTTTCTCCATAAAATAAAATACGGAGGGAATGAGTGACGCTTTCAGCCAAGCTATCAGTGCCCCAAGCGTGAGATGAAGCATGTGGCATAGCTAGTCGTTATGACAGGGAATGCTATGCTAAACTAAAACTCTCAAAATTCTCAGAGAGAGAGAGAGAGAACCAGAGAGACCAAAATGGGCTTTGGGTTTCTTTCCAGTCTTTCTATAAGTCCACAAAGACTGCTTCTCGTATAATGATAAAAGTTGGGTTCAGTAAAGAATTCGTTTCGTTTCCTTTGGTAATATTCTCACCCGAACCTCACACTCTCACGAACCCCGATCCGACTCCCTCTGTCTATCTCTTACTCTTTCTTCTCTTCATAGTTTTCAGAATATTTTCGCAGCAAAGCACACGTACACTACTCCATGCTCCATGCACGTATATAGTATGGTGAGCCGACAAAGGTAAGTATCAAGCCTATTCACACGGTGTGCACTGTGCACGTATATAGTACACACAGTTCCCCACAGTAGTATGTATAAGCATTCAAGGAGGCAGGCATGATAGTTCTACTTTCTCTTTCGCACTCTCTGTAGTCTACTTAACTTTATGCATGATTATTCTCCACATTTCTCCAGTCCAGTCTCCTAATTGTAACTTCGCACCTAGACATGGCAAATTATTGCCTCAGACATCAAGTTGTGCGGTTTTCTGTCACATTTTCAAATCTTTTAAAATCTTATTACATATTCATTGGCTTTCGGGGGGAAATATTTTTCTTTGATATTTCACTGACTTGTTTTTCAGTAGGTTTGAAACTGGTTGGTTAATAAATTAGTATTAGTATGTCTGTTGTTTGAATAAGTTAGTAAGTTAATAAGTAAGTTGCTCGCGTTGACCATGGTAAGTTTCGTCAATGCTCATTTAAAAATGATTTGACCACGAACTGATGATGACTAGTGTCGCAGAAACTTTACACCAAAACGCATCAAAGAAAACTGGTAAAAGTTTAGGAAAGGATGAAGAAATGCAATATTTCCGTGTCGGTTTTCAGTGGGAGAAAAGTTCTGATTGGCTCAGTGTTGAGGGAGACGAGTTCTGATTCGGTTCTCCCTTTGTTTACGTGTAATGCAGACACTCAAAGTACCTTACTTTATCGCTCTAGTTAGTGTAGCGAGGCGACACCAGGATTCATCTATCTTCTTTGAGTGCATATGGCTACGTCACTATGTTCAGGGTACTACTTCCAGAGATCTAATCATCACGCGAATTGATATCGAAAAATTGAAGTATTGTTGATGTGTTGTTTGGGTGCTTTATTAACATTTTAGGTATGGGTGGCTAAGGAAAATAAACGTATCACTATTGATTAGATAACAATAAATAAGCATACAACAAGGTCATTTCATGTTGGTAGCACACACAACCAGACCTTATACCTGCACAGTATTTGGTTTAATATGTTTCATCAGTTAAAATTATAATGAAACATTTAATGTATGTCACATTTGCTTCGACATTTAGTTTTCCATAGTTATTATTAGAGATATGTATATATACGATTGTTGACAAGACTTGTTTACTCCACGATTTCATCCATTTGGGTAAAATGGAAACAAGGGGGAGATTTTATAGTAAACGAATCTGTTTTCTAGAGTACTGTGAATGCAGAGATAGTATTTGTACTATTACTACAGAAAGTTTAGTGCTGACGTCGCAAAGGATATACATGTACAGATATTCTGGGATGAATTCAGAAACATCGTGTGCCAAAGAATTTTTGTAGAGAAATGTCCACTACCTTAATAAGAATCGATTTGAGATGATTTTCATAAAAGAATACATACAATAGACCTTAACATTATTTTTTACGCAGTAGGCGTTTCCATCAATGTATAATAAGTTTTTTTGTGTATTCGTTGGTGCATCATTTGTACGTAAATCCATGAACGAAGAAAAAGTTTTGTGAGTGGGACCCTGTAGTCTCATATTTATCTTTGTGTATATAAAGAAATTCAAGATCATCAATAAATATAACCATGAAAGCCAGTGAGACGAATATTGAAGAAAACAAGGACATTGGGTTCATCTACACAAAAACAGTACCAAAAGTTTTCATTCCGTCCTACATTCTAAGAAATGCCCTTTTCATTTTCCTTGCTTGGAGCATACACTTGTTAAGTCTTCTCACCACACCGCATAACTAAAAGAACTAAAATAAAATAGTGAAGCATAAGGCGACCGGGCAAGGTAGAAAAATAGCGATCGTAGGACAGAACAGGCGTCAGGCTAATCTAAACTACAACCTTAGGTTGGGCTTCAGAGGAGGTAGTAGTAGTAGTGAATCCGTGGGAGAAAAAAGCATACATATCTACATTACAGCAGTCGGGTGAGAGACTGCATAATAGAGCGGCGGAGCCGACAGCCGAACACCGAGGAAAGTAAGTATAACCAAACTAGAGGAAAGGCACGGAAGGAAGGCAAGCAAAGCCGTGCACAGCCAGCAACAGAATAGTTTTCCTTTTCTATGTTATGTTTGTAATGTAATAATAAAATGTTGAGTGGGTAGCCTGTTTGGGGAACGCCGAGTAGGAGTTGGGGGCTGAGAAGTGAAAACATTGCACGGTATGGTAGAATAGTTGTCGTGGCTTGAAATGGAAAAGCCTAGCACGTATTTAAGAACACATAGTGTGAATGTATATTCACAGTAGACAGAATAGGCCATACTACATACATACACTGCACAACTATGTTTCTCATGCTTTCTATATATAGGATATATTCCTACTAAAATGTACTTATATGAATGGTGAGAGGGGGTGCACGTGTTCAGCGGTGGGGACAGTACAGTTTTCGATCTAGCATTGGTGCACAGAGTATCACGTGTGGTTTAGCAAGATGGTGAGCCACGCACGCATCCTGCCTCCCTTTGCTTCCTTGCCGAGCCGAGTGGAGCGAGGCGAATGAGGTGATTCTTGCATACATAGTATACAGAGTTTAATCATATAGTTGCTATCGGCATACTCAACAAAATGTGCTTGATATATTGTGAAGCCGAATATTAGATCCTATTCTGTCTCTTTTTGTGAGCCATTCTATTATCTTGGCTGTCTGTATTAGAGGCAATCGTAAACTACCACATTTTAGCTTTGAGCATTTCTCCATTATGTTGATTGCTTAAGTTGTATTTCTTTAATGGATCTTTGTAAATGGATAAAAATGACCAAAGAGTTCTGCAAAATTCATTAAGAAGACCAATTCTAAATTGAAAATTCATACGATTGAAAAGTATCTAAAAAGGGGCAAATGAATTATTCTGCTGCACGTAACATCATTAATTCTCCAAATGGATAAATTTACAAATCACAACTGCTGATTCGTGATTCAGTAAGAAAGTCCAATAATATAATAATACAGAAATAAAAAAAACGATAATCATATTAAAAATAAAGTGTTCGTACATGTATGATGTTGGCGTCAATGTACATATACGTGCGTGCAATGTTTGAAAGGAGCACCACAACTAAATTTTGGTTTTGCTCAGACTTTTATTTTACTTGTAACTTGCTTTTACGTTTCCAATCGGAAAATTAACTTCTCTGGACTGTTGAGACCCCACAAAGAAGTCAAAATGGAAAACGTTCTTGATAATTAAGCTCCTGGAAATCCATTCGAATTTTTAAGCACTACTACTGCTGCTATAGCGGGCTCTTAGAGGGTGCTTTTCGTATGCGCTAGTGAATATCCATGCAATTTTATTCAATGGAGCCTTGCAAGGCTGATACTAGGGGTAAAGCTGGCTATCGGTACGAGTATCATGAATGTACACTGTTCGTATAGATTTAAGCTGGCAGTAGTACCATATAGGCAGACTGGTACTGCGTCCTGGAAGCTTAACACTTTTACATTTTATAATATAAGAAAGGAGAATAAATATATATTTCCACACATAGTAATACGGGTATATCATTAAGCATAAGATCATATCTTTAGATAGGAGAGTGTGGTATGCTCTGCCATTATAGGGAAGGCAAAGTTACGGCAAGGCATTTGAATTCGAGAGAATCCGGAGCCTAAGGAGAGGAAGGCACAGAGCAGAGTTTATAAAAATCCACCATACCAACCGTGCCAGTACAATAGTGGCAAAGGCATAGTTCGAACTTAGTTACCAAACTCGTCGTACTCATATCAAAGTTGTGCTTAGGCTAAGTTCGCTCGTCGGGCTATGTACCTTTATATACGGGACAAGCAAAGCTATGCTATAGTAGGCAGTAGTAGTTTGTAGTAGTGGGAACACCAGAAAGAGAGAGAACCAATATCCAAGCTTGAGAGCGAGCGAGAGAGACAGAGAACTTTGTGTGGAATGAGAACCTAGAATCAGTAGACTTGAGAGCCAGTGCTAGCCTGATCGGTCGGTAGCTAGCTGGCTGTGATGTTAGCTGCTCCTATTCTGCTGTCCAAGCTACGTTGAAGCATCAACAGAAACCTGCCTACCCTGCAACAGTACATAGGCAGAGTACACGAATTACACACAACACACACTTTCATATAAAATACTTTTTCGTTATTACATACATACATAAAGAGAGTGAGTGAGAGAGAGAGAGAGAGAGATAAAGATAAAGCCACGACCGAAGCATGAGGCAACTAGCTACATACACAAGAGGTAAAAGTAATATCCAATTTAATTCGAATAACTAACGTACGTACCCACATAGGTATATACATTTTAAATGTGTTGTAGTAGTTGTAGAGTACAAGACACGTTCGTAAAAATATTCAAGTCAAGTCACTTACATGCAAACAAAAGCTTCTAGTAAATCAATTTATCATTTATGTGATATATTACAAGGAATGATAAGGTTCAAAAGTGTCGAGTGACAAGAAACAAACGAGACAACTTATAATCACCAATGGATTATTGGATTCGGCCAACAACTTTAATGCACTGTGTGTCATTGTCAATTCATATTTATAGCGTCAGCAAGTGTTGTTGTTTTGTCAGTGGAGCAGATGTAAACATGTAACTGCAGTGAGCAAAGTAACGTCAGTTAACTTGCACATCAAGTCAACAAAACGAGACAAAACCAGTGCAACCTAATCGCTCATCTATGCTACAAACACGTTACACGTTACACGTACCTACTACAGAATAGTAAAGAATACAGAGAGTACAGAGAGTACAGTTCCTTCCGAATAACAATGTTTGCAGTGTGTTGACAAAAATTTTATACTGCTGCCTGCTTAGAATTGAGCACTGTGAGATGATCAGTTTAGAATAGTGACAGTGACAATGTTCCTTGTCAAGGACTGCATGTGGCTGCTGCGATTCAGAAGCTGATTTAAATTATTTTAATTGAGGGATTACTCAGTGAAAGTGTTACGAGTCATTATATTATTGTTCTTCGCGCTAAGTAAGTGCATTTACATATGTGCAGCGGCAACGAGCACAATGTAACAGCCGCATATAACAGACGGATATAAATGAGATATGTAAGCTCTTCTTCATTTTTCATGCTAACAAACTGCTAGGCACACATAGCACAATAGATATGCTCCTCTTCGTTTCACTAATAATTCTCTAGCATAGAAAGAGAGCAAATTAGACTGAATTGAAATAACCAGCATCAATGGACAGACACCACGTGAATTAAAGTTAGCGTAGGTTCCCACTAATAACAAAGAATTATCATTAGCGCTACTACTTCAGTTTAAGCAGCCAGAGGTAACCAATTCCATTCAAGTAGTAGATATCCTTTCCTAAATTAGTGCCACGGAAAGAAAGAGTAATGATTTCCATCACAGATACAAAATGAGTTGTTAAATTTATGAACATAAATACAAGCTAGAGGAATTTATGTATGGGAATTTAAAAAATATTCTACATATTTATTCTTTCAGAAATCTTGCTGTGGAGACGACTGCATTCAAGTGCGAGAATACGAATGTGAGAGAAGTTGCAAGCGAGTCTTCACTGAAAATGTCATCAAGTGGATTGAAATAATTTTAAGAGTGATTCCTTTCGTACATCTTGAATCTTGAGAGATTTCGTCCTGCGCCTTGGTTGTTTTCGTTCTATCCAAACGTCTTATCTGCATTGTGACCTCTGGCCCGTAAATTAAATGATCGGTGTTGACCCATCGTGCAGCTGTTAAAGTTTCCACACACACAGAGCAGCTTCTGGCTTATGTCATGGTTATAGTTGGACGAGGTTGGTCCTAAATATGCTATGTCACTAGTTTTATCAGAAAAATAGCGGGGCCAGGCAAAAAAGCGCAATTGTATCCAACGTCCAGCGCGTCACTGCTCTCCAGCCATCCAGAAAACGAAAGATATCACGTATTGAAAACAGAGTTCTCATGCGAACAACGTGGAAACGGCTGATTGTCGACATTGAATTGACAAAGTCATTTTGGTTGACGTCCCTGTCCACATTCAATTGTCTCACAACGACACTGTTTCTGACAGGCTCTCTGAAGTGGCGGGATCCGCTCTGATCGCGTGGTCGCCTTTTCACTGACTGCAATACATACGATCAGTCAAGGCAACCAACTCACTCTTTTAAACCATACAGCAGTTGTGAGTTTAGTGTCACACTTAGGACCACTATCTTGACTATAATTTCAGCTTCACATCTGAAATCAAATTACCGAGCACCTTGACTCCTTCTTAACGTTTCATCATCATCCATTCGCTGCTCTCATGTAGCCGTGCACCGTAATAATAATCGTTCACAAGCGAATATACTATACACATGCCTGCATATTCTATTCTATATATACTATACGTAGATGAAAGTCCCCAGCCCAACGTAACGTAGTACAGTCATCTAATACTACTACGTTTTCCCAACCAACAAATTCAATCAACGCCATCATCACATCAAGATTAATTTCCAGGAAATTGAAAATTGAATAAAGTGAGTGACATGTATGGAGAAAGATGAATAAGCAGCGTCTCCGCTCTTCGTCAGTGCCAGCCTGGCAGTCAACATCAATAGAAAACGGCTTAATTTGATAGACATGCCATTGTCACCAATACTTTCACCAATTAATCAGCATTTTGCAAATCGAAAATCTACTACCACCACCAACACCACTGGAAATGGTAAGCTCATTTTAAATCACATAAAAAAAATGAAAATAATATATCTCCTAACTACGTAGTTCGCATAAATGCAATTACAATAACTCATTGATAAATCAAATCATGCGACATTTTATACACCTTGGCATACATGACGATGCAAATTAGCTGTATGATGCACAGAGCGTACATACGACACGGTAGCAGTCTCGCTCTCAAGAGACACAGCAAGCAAAGAGCACAGCCAGTCAAAACACATTCGTGTAGCCAGTAGTTTAACAGGCATGCATCAAAATGCACATACGAAAGTACTACTCACAGACATAATACAGATATGAGATTGAAATGATAGAATTAAATTTGGTTCAACTGTTCCTCGGAAACCCGAAGATGAGTGTACTGTCTTAGATTCAGTCAAAGTCAAGCAGTTTTTTGTGGCTGCACAAAAACTGACATTAACATAAGATTTTCAAGATAACCCAATTTTTCCCTCCTACGGAAACTACAGGTAGGATAGCGTTGCCGTTTCACTGTCGACCAGATAAGGAAAGAGAGGAAAGACTCTGGCATCACACACACACACACACACACAGACATAGACACAGCCAAAGGATACACAAGTTGAAAACAATTCCATTGCACTGCGCTCCTCTTTCTTCCACCTTTGCCTACCATCTCTCAAACTTTACTTGGCTTTCGGTCGTTTTTTCACCTTGCACACCAGTACACCCGTAGGTACTTCATATTTTGTTGTAGAACAATTCTTTGTACATTGTCTGTATAATACTTGGAGGCTACGAGATGTGCTCAAGAGCTATATTATAGATTTTAAAGTGTTTTTTCTTCTGACGATCAAACATCTATCTATCATGTAATCATGTGTAGCCACCTTGACTACATTATTTCTCTTCAATTTATATTTATAACAATCATACGTGAGCAGTAAATTTTATTTCTAAATAATCCACTGGGGCTACCTTTCCTCATTGATTATATATACAGAACCACATTGTGCACGCATTCAACTGACATTTCTGTTAGAATGTTGCATAAGTATGCATGTAGTGTCATCGCACAGGAAATCCACTTTTCCGTTCCCTCCAATATAAATTACTATGTGGATAATGTTTCTTATCTGTGCACAGGTATACATATATACATACTAGATGATATATTTACATACAATTACCGGACAGAAGCTGGCAATATTTAAGCTGTGCGCTCAATTGCCACCAAATACCTACTACGATACAATCATATGTAACACATTACACATACTACGGCTACGTACACACATGCGTACACATAAGTAAGTAAGCATTTGATGTACGAGTTATTCTAAAGGACGATGAATCTTAATGTGTGCATGTATTCGTCTCATTGTGGCTGATACAGATCCATTTGTCACCTCCACCTTCTATTCGTGCACCTTGCATGAATAGTTTAACTACCCTCTTTAGTCGAGTAGGCTCTCAGTCACTCTTGCTTCCAGATCTGTCATCTAATGAAAGGATACGAACTCCCCTCTCGCACAGTGTCCCCGCTGTACCGCTCTCTCCTGCAATTGATGTGTGGCTGATTACAACATCAAGTCATGCGAATCTAGTAAGTGATGTCATCTCAGAGTCAGTGGTGGTTGATCGTCGGCCCTAATCCAGCTACTT
>JABASC010002269.1:0-18346 GCA_019776185.1 Plutomurus gul | reverse complement strand
TGGCCCCCCCCCCCCTCTCCAGTCGTTTAATCCTATGCTAACGCCTCCTCCCTGTTAACTGTGATTTCTTATTACCAGGTATGCGCACGTGTTGCGGTAAGCAGCCTTGTACGTACATATTATTTACAAACTGTTATAAAAGTGGGAATCCACAAAACGTCTACAGTCAAGTTTAACTGATTTCATAACTATTATAGAATGGCAGCCCCGTTGGATCTCAGCAGGTTATGATAGCATCCGATCTGAGTTAATTAAGGCGCATGTACAATTGCTGAAATATGGAAGCCTCGAGAAATTCCTTAATTTACTCAGGAATTTTTACATACTTTTTACATTGTATTTACAAATGCTACACGAACAATTACGTTATATTTACATTTAAAAGATATTTAATTTTGTTGTAGAATTATTATTGCTCATCCAATTATGAAAAGGAATAAATGCAAACAATATTTTGATTATTTTGTGCTTTGAAACTGTTCGCTGTGGCCCCGAAAAAATGCAAATTTTTGGACGCGTAATTTGTGTTTACAAGGCTCTGAGTATGATTGCAATCTGGTTACATGTAAATGGCAGTCAGATCGAGTTAGGGAATTTAAGGATAAAAGTGGCAGGCCGACAGCTTAATGCGTAGGCAGAAGCAGATGCAGAAAAGTTTATGTAAAGAAGCATATGAGGGAAAAGCAGATTTTTGTTGTCTGGAACTGGAAAA
Source organism: Plutomurus gul (assembly GCA_019776185.1). Taxonomy (NCBI): domain Eukaryota; kingdom Metazoa; phylum Arthropoda; class Collembola; order Entomobryomorpha; family Tomoceridae; genus Plutomurus; species Plutomurus gul. The sequence continues at coordinate 17,634 of JABASC010002269.1, read as the reverse complement.
AACACACAACCAAGGAATAGTAAATTTAAACCGGTTCTTTCTCGAGTCAAAGCAACGTGAAAAGAATTAAATTCAATTGAGAATACAGGGTTTCATATTCAGCACGTTCATGTATTTTTAATTAATTTAAAAGATTTAACTATTTTGAATGTCTCGTATGTATTTCTCCCAAAAAGCTCAAAGTAGTTTTCATTCTTCTTTTCACTTTTTATTCTGATTTAATGAGGGATAATATCTTTCATTGTTTATTTCCGGTTGTCACGAAACATTGTTTTGTAGCGTGGTCAGTGTCCCCTTTATGATAATGTAACAGAGTTCAAACTCCGAGTTCGACGGCTTACAACAAGACAAGAGTGGTTCGTCGTCTAGTTCCGGTATACGAAGGATGCAATTTTAGTTGATTGCCTGCTGCTGACAGGTGAACAAAACTCTGGTAAACTTCATTAATTATATAGCATAAACAATAATGTATTTGACACTAAATTTACAAAGTTTTCATGAAACACTAACACAAGGAGGAAAATATGGCGTATTCCACTTTTCAATAATCCTGAGCAAATTGGAAATATTTTTATTTTTCATGCAAATTATTTCTAATTCAATTCTTTGTAACGCCTGTGCGCATCATTTTGCGTATAAATTAAAACCAATTAATTTTCCTATATATTTTTGGAAATTTGTATTTACTTTGGCATACGCCTTTAATTAGTATTTGTCTTAATTATTTCAATTTGCTTTAAAAAATTGTTATTTAACTGCGCATACTTATGTACTGTACAGCAGACACCGAAAATGAATTGCTCCTTATTAACTGTTCTGGTTGTGATCACACTAACTGGGCTGGCAAGTGTCCAATCTTACAAAATTAAATCCAAGAAAACCTCTGATGAATGGAGTCCGTCGTCACCATTTCTGGAGAAGCCTTATGTCAACTTGATTTTCCTGGACTCCCTGTACGACCCTCAGTTTGGGGTTGCACGAGGCCGAAAATACAAAATTGTTAAACAAAAAGGCAAAAATAAGACAAAACAAACTGTTGTGACAGAATCAGAGGAAAACGAGGAGGAACAGAGCGACGTTGAAGAGGAAGACGAAGAACAAGACAATTTGGAGGAGGAAGACGATTTCGAAAATTATATCGAACCAAATCATGTCAACGATGACGAAAACGAACAAGAAAACGATGTAGAAGATGAGTCACCAGAAGACGATGATGCAAGATTATTGCCAAATGCACTTGCTCAACAAAGACAAAAATCAGGTGTGATAAAGTGATCATTAATTAACCTTTTAATATAATATGTTAAAGAGTCAGTGATGTACTGTCCAAAATGAAAAATGTCGGTCAAAATTGTGGCAGTGTCCAAAATGACAAGAAATGTTCTAATTCAAATATGCATGTTATTGTATACAACCTGGTATAAGTAACATTAATTGTGACAAAACCAAAATCAGAGAAATTGTTTTGGATTTTAAAATTGGCAGTTTTACGTCATTTCCTGTCATATTTGTGAATTTTGTCCATTTGGTCATCTTGGCCATCTTGCCCGTCAAAAATATTGAAATACTGACATAATTACTATTCAGTTAGTACAGAGTAAAATATTTTTTAAACTAAATCGTTAATTTCTTTTGTTGGACAAAAATCTTTAATTTTGACCAAAATGATTGTAGGAGGTCCTAACAGTGATTACCATGGTGGTGATGCTCCATTGCCAAGGGGTCAAAACCATGGTGCACCCGAGCAGGGTCCCGGCTATGGTTATGGTTACGGTTACGAACCCATGGGTGGGAATTACAGACCTGAGCACCCACCCCAAGAAAAGTTATTCCGCGGATATGAGCTTTTTTCTATTTTTGATAATGGACCGCTAACATACAATATCATGAATCCAACTTACAACAGGGAAGGCAGATCTAGATCTTCAGGTAAAGTTCAATTGTGAATTATTTTTTGTTGACTCTGAGCCCGCGGAGCTAAATTTAATATTACTTTTTATAATATGCATTTTATTATTTTTTCAACTCAGATCGTGAAAGTCCAAGCACATACAAACCCAAAGATGTTGTGAACCCGCTTCCAATGATTTTGCATCGAAAATACAGAAATTATGGGTTTCTATCCGTGCCACGTAGACACAAAAGTTTTGTGACGAGGGATAACAGGCATTACCGTCATAATTACAATTTTGATGATGTTTTCCTGTTTAATTCAATTAGAAATCCATTGCCCCAGTATTACCACTAACAAGTATTACGATTTATTAGTAGATATATTTAGCATTCAAAATATATGAAAATTTCTATTAATTTGTGTTTCAAAATTAACGTTTTATTGAAATTATAATATATAATGAATGATTTTAACAATTTGCGTTACTTGGATGGGAGTGAATGTGAAAACAGTTATACATTTTGATTATCTTGTGGTAATCGAGAACATCGGGTGAATCACTTATAAAACCACTGGCATTATATCTAAACTTTTTCGAGTGGCACAGCGTTTACGTATTGCAATCCGCCGGAATCACACTGTTGCGGGGCGCACAAAACTAAGCCAAAGGGGTAGGAAATGTGGACTCTACATTCAACACAGCAGCAACACCTCAGTACTAAACCCATTATTGTAATAATATTTCCATCAAATGGTGTTATTCTTCCAGGGGAAACATTTCATACCACTTGGTACTAAAATAGCTAGTAAACTGAATGATAATGAGAACTTAATAAAAGGGTCTAATGTTGGTAATTATTTCCAGTGTGGAATCAATCAATCAATTAGCTTTATTCAAATGTGACAATAAATTCATACCAGGACTTCATGAAAGGGACAATTACAACTGCCGTCCCAACTAATTTTCTGCTTTGTAAAATAATAAATTTTTAAATTTTATAAATATTTAATATGTCTTTTAAATATGTTATTCGCTTGATATGTTTGATAGAAATAAAGACTACTCCAAAAAAAGCCTCTGACGGGGTTATATGTCACAAAACTCCCGGTTGTAGAAACGCTAGCGAAATTGTGAAATTACGGTAGGGGGAGAATTCATATAACGACAGACGACAACTCACACAACAACCAAAGGTGATTCGTATAATGCAAATTGTTCGTTCAAAGGATCTGTTCCACTTCCGGTAAAATATTCTATATTTGGTATGACTAACTGATGTTTTAACTTTGCTTTTAAATAGAAATAAATTATACGAATTGTCACTTTACATTATATGAATCACCTTTGGTGTTGTATGAATTCTCCTTTGCATTCTACGAATCACCTTTGGTTGTTGTGTGAGTTGTCGTTATATGAATTATCCGTAAACCAAAATTACATTGGAGAAGCCCAACATTGGGAAGGTTATCGTTGTGCAGCTCTGGACCTTGCACTGAAAACATATGTAACTTCAGTTGCTGGTCAAAGATAAGGAATTATTCATTTATGCAATTACACAATGTTGGTTGATAACGCCTTGGGATTTCACAGTGAGTTTTGTTATACGCTGTACCCGTAGGCTGTCAATTAATTCTCCTTTCAGATACAAAATGGGTATCATTGAATATTTTTTGTCCGTTTTCAAATTAATCGCCGTTTTCCTCGAAGGACTAGTCCACCTGATTCTCTATAAAATCAGAGTAGAAAAATATATAACAACGGACAATGAAGAAAATATTAGCGGAAAAGTTTGTCTGGTGACCGGGGGCAGTATGGGCATGGGAAAAGCATCTGCGCGGGAATTTGCGAAAAGGGGAGCAATCGTTGTCATCGGAGATTTGAACTTAAAGAGGGGACAGGAAACGGTTGATGAAATCCAAAGAGAAACAGGAAATAACAATGTGGTATGATTTTAAAGTGTTTCCAAGTTTTCATGGCGCTACCATAAATTCGAAATAATTTATTATTATTTATATTTACAAACTCACTTATTTCAATCGGAATCGACCAACCAAATGCAACATCATTAAATAGGATCTTGTCTTGACCCACCATTCAAAAAGATATCAACACTATTTTTGCTAAATAAATTTAATTTCAAATCACGTCTAAACATGATAAAATTTCACAAAAAATTAAATTTAAGTAAATAGGGGAGTCAAATTTCAATTAGCATTGAAATTTTAGAGCCTTTTTTGAAATATTTTTTCATGTAAAGTGCATTCAACACCTGGATTTATCGGATATGGATTCAGTGGTGGAGTTTGCCAGAGCTGTAGCTAAGGATTACCCAAAGATTAAAATTCTGTTGAATAATGCCGGTTTGGGGGGTGCACCAGACCATAATAACAAAACGAAGGACGGATTCAATGTCCACATGGCCGTTAACCATTTGGGACATTTTCTTTTGACAAATTTACTCATAGATAACCTAAAAAGTGAAACAAATCCCAGGTAACAACTTACAATCCTTCAGTTGAACATTTCATCATTTCACCTTGAAATATATTTTTGTTAAAAACAGAGTGGTTTCAATGGCTTCAAGTCTCGGGTTATGCAATGAGTTGGACCTGGATGACCTGATGATGGACAAATCGGGCTTTGGTTTCGCAAATGGTTTGCCGTATTCTAATACGAAATTTTGCAATGCTCTATTCATCAAAGAATTGGGCAGGCGGATGAAAAGCACGGGAATAAAAACATACGGTAAGGTAAAATGCAAGCATTATAACGAAAATTGGGCCAGGAATAATAAATAATTAATTTATGTACTAAAAAGTCTTGGTTCAGATTAAGAAATCATAATTTGTGGTTACGTAAATTAAAATAATACTAAAATTCGACAATTTATATTCAAGTTCAACGAATTGGCGCAAAAATCATTGAATTTCCTACTAGTTGTATTTCCAAATTATGTTGTTGCACCTAAAAGGCGGCGACGCGTTCCATTTTTTGAACATATTAAAGCATCTTCTCTAAAATTCGGCATTCCTGAATGTTAGGACTGCAAATATTAAACCTTTAAAATCTATTTTGTAGCTTTGTGTCCGGGAGTTGTCAACACAACCCTTTTCCATGATGATGCGTTGGCTGCAGTCGTCTTAAAAGTAATTAAGGGACCCACCATATCATCACCCGAAACGGTTCGTTCCTATTTATTACTGAGAATGAGGTCACTCATAAAGTACTTAACGCGATCTAACAATTGCGTTACGGGATATAAATTGATATGTGGCTCCTCCCCCTTTATGCGTTATGGAACGGGGGAGGTGGACCAGAATCCGCGATTTTTGTGGTACATACTTTCTGAATAACCCCTAATAAAGGATTGAAATTGATTGAACAAGTGTTAAATAAAATTTTAGGCTGCAGCCAACTTCATAATGTTCTGTGCTCTGGACAAATCGATTGGGACTGAAACGGGGACAATGTACCGGTTTCGCAAACAATTCTCACTAGCCAATAGAAGACTGGATGATAAAGTGGCCAAGGCCCTTTGGGATAAAAGTGCACAGCTGGTCAAGTTGGAGCAGCGATTGGAAGCATTCAAGTCATAAACTGATAGCAGAGAAATCCAAAAATGCCAGTAATCCTAAAAGTAAATTAAATATTTTGGCAATAAATTTAAAAATACCATTTTATGTTAGTTTTGTACCATTTTTGTCAGTTTTCATTTGTGCCAGTTTGCGTGACTGCCTCAATTATTGTTTTGTACTTTGCTTCATCACCCCTAAAAAGCGTGCACCGCCTCATTGATTTATTTAAATTCAAGGATTCCATATCGTGAAGTTACATATATTATGAAAACTGATCAAAGCCGTAACGCACAACGCACAACCGGTTATCTATTATTGGAATTTGCAATCGGCACTAATCACCGTGTTATCATGTCTTAATGTAATGTAATTATTTATTTAACAAATTCAACAAAAGAATTTCACATTTTATTGCCCAATCGAATATTTTTAATGAATGCAGACTCCTATATGTTAACGTATGGCTTTTTTAGGGACTTCTATGGGGAAAATGTCCACAGCAGTTTTTAATTTTTATGTGGAAGCCCATCAATTCCTTACGATATTTCACAATATTTCAATTTTTATTCTAAACAATTATTATTATTCGTACAAGTATGTTGCACTAAAAAACAGAACCACGTTATCTGCTATGTCATACCTTGGAAAAGTGATTTGTTATTTCATTACTTGTCAACTTGTCATATGGTACACTGTTATATACAATGCCGTATCTATGGGAAGGGCTCTATAGAGCCATGCCTGAACCCCCCATCTAAAAGACTGACAATTACAAACTTGTACTACTCTACTGAAACTTACAGATGATCATTATGGACGCTCAATACACAAAACCGCACTTTTTATTGTTTAGCCAACATTGTACTGCATTAGAAGTGCGAGAAAAATACAGTGGTGTCTTTAGTAGGGGAAGGTGGGGCCAGTTGTTACACCTTTTTCATTGAATTTTCTCCGTCGAAATTTGCGTGGTATAAATTAAGTGAATTTGCACAAAGATGTATGATATATGTGTGCACATTATCATAAATTTTATTTCATTTTTTTATTCAAAGTGGAAGCACAAATTAATTTAATGTGAAAAGTGAGAATTGTAACAACTGTCCCCGCCCTTGGGGACAGTTGTTACATACTGTAAAAATACTGTATTTGCATAAACAAGCAATTCCTAAGGGAATAATTCGGTCCGTTTCTTCTTACACTTTACAAATTCTGCCTTATTAGGTTTTCGTTTATTAATTTTTGGCAAATTTTATTTTCGGACATTTTGATTTTTTCGCTGCAACAGCTAACTCTTCTTCTTCAATTGCATTCCTTTCTGCTGTATCAATTAAAACTGTTGATTTTCTTTTCTTTAGTTGAGTATTATTTATGAGTCTCGGAGATGTAGACATATTTGTAAAAAACTTTATTTTATTACACGGTTGTCAATATTTCAATGCCCACGAACACCTTTATAGACAATATCTGATAGAACAATTGGAGGTATTCAAATTTTCATCTTCAGTATCTTAACAATTACATATATCAAGTTATACATACTGAAGATGAAAATTTGAATACCTCCAATTGTTCTACCAGATATTGTCTATAGATTGTAAATAGGTGTCCGTGAGCATTGAAATGTTAATAAAATAAAGTTTTTCACAAATATGTCTACATACAAATAATACTCAATTAAACCATTTCGGGGGATGGAAGAATCTCATAAATTCTAATTCTTTTCTTCCTTCATTTTTTTGTGTTTAGCCTTGGTCCGGGTCCGGTCTTGAGTTAATTTTGCCCGTACAAATTGTACCCACCACAACGTGTGCCAACTGGCCCCGCTCTGACATTTTCCACAATTACTGTGTTTCCAGAAATTGGACAGCAGTTGTATGAAAGATGAATCTTTGTGTGATTAGATGTATATGTAGGGATTGTAATATAAAAATTTTACCTTTAAAGCTTGCACCCGTCCGAAGATAATAAAAATTTACTGCATGTGTAAAAAATTACTTTGGAAGTAGCAAAACTTATTTTATTTTATTCCAACTGCAAAAATCGGCCGATAACTGCCAAACTTCGTTTACAAGTACAAATGGATGGGTGTGTGTGTGTGTTTTAGTAGGAGGGCACATAGATACCATCAGGAAGTAAATTATAGAATTTTGGAGTACCTATCATAAAAAGATGCTCTTTCAGATGCCATCTTTCATTTTGTTGTAAAATGTCATCTTAACCCAAAATTACATGACTGACCGCCCCTCGTATATGGCATCTCTTATAAATAACACATTTAATCTATGGATAATCTCGACTTCTTCTCCTTCTTCCTATATACATACTACAACGGCTTTCTACATCTACCCACTTCTTCGTGTGTTCTCTTAAACCAGCCTTCCTCAGATAAAGACCAGCAGATCCACAGATACAGACATACAGACCACAATGCAGGCATAGCCTAGCTCAGCGTGGCCGTATTAACTCAGCGGTAGAGTGTTAGGCTTTTAACCTAACAGTCACGGGTTCGAATCCCGTATACGGCTCCAATTTTTTACCTTTTTCATTTATTTAAATTTATTTTTGTCCTATTCCGTCTTTCTAATATTATGCCATTGAAAGCCGTAAGTTTCTTACAAAATGCATTACTTGTAATACTAACTTTATAAATATCGTTAATCTTTAAAACAAAAGTACACACGAAGAATAGTCGAAATAAATATAAAACATGTGCATTATATAATCTTTTGCAAATAACTTTGAAGAAATTTAATGAAATTCATTTCGTGCAATACTTATCAAAATTAAAATAGCAAGATGGCACTGTACTATATTACATTCTAACTTTGTGGGAATTATGAGCTTGCGCCGCATTACTTACTCCGGACTCGCCAGCATTGGACCTGGGTTAATATTCAATTCAATTCATTTTATTTACGTGTCTGACCCCAACAGCATTACAGTACAGTTAATGTTGATTTCCATGTGGAGACACATTGGAGTGGCGTATCCAGCCTACAGGCCCATCGCCCCCCCAAAAAAATTATCTGGATGGGGAAGGTGGAGCGGGTTGTGGCTAAAGTAACACAGAAAGGCCTTATATTAGATAGATGTCTATTCTATGCAGAAAGGATATCCTAGCCACCTCCAAATACAATGTTTTTGTGGGTACGCGCCAACGCGCCTGGTGTATTAAATTCTTAGGTAAATTTTTTAGAGAGCACATAGCTTTATGTTGCTGCACTGCAAAAACAGTTTCCTTCAAAACGAGATTTGTTATGTGCAAATCAGAGGACGTGTTAGTAGCCATCCTTGCTTGGTGCACGAATTCAACAGAAGTAGCGGCTATACTATAAAATACTTGAGCTATCCGGCTAATCCGGCTGTGTAAAATTATTTCATTTCTAAATACTGAATACTAAATCGTCAAGTCGGAAATCTGTTGACGTAATAAATAACTAATACTATTTTTAAAATGTATGTACCTAGATCATATTATGTAAGATATATTTACAATTAGGTATATCACGCTTGTCAAGATTAAGCGAATCGGTCAACAAACTCTGACATCAAAGGTATAAGGGGATATTCATTAGTGACGTCATCAGTTGACGGGGGTCTGGAATTTGTCACGAAATGAGCACGTGCTCATGTTAAAGGGGTATAATGGTTAGGGGGAGGGGGTCGAAAAATCGTGTTTTTTTGATGACGTCAATAATTTAAGTTCCCTAATAGGTAAAATTGTGCAAAAGTGGGAGTGCACCAATTCGACTGAAAATTCCAACTTGCCTAATTCGACCATACTGTACACGAAATGAGAGAATTTTTGCTCGGACGTGAAAAATAAAAAAGTTGCGAATTTTTGAAAATCTGACTGGTCGAATTTGAAGTGAATAGGTGATATAATGATATTTTCTGTTTCACTTATTGTGCTCCGTATTTGTTGGGAAGTTGTTTTTGTCATTTTTTGTAATATTTGCTGTACTTGTACATTTTAATTGTGTTAAATAGGTTAGTTAAGTTTAGGTTATGTAGGTGGTAGGAGTAGGACCACAAATTTTCTTTGCAAATGTCATTACATTACCAACACATATGTCCTTGTACCCCAATAAATGCAGATTTTCAAAAATTCATAACTTTTTATTTTTCACGTCCGCGCAAAAATACTTTCACATTCATGTTCACCATGCTCGAATTAGTCTAGTTTATAATTTTGAGTCGACAATATTTTAACTTTGAATACGTTGAATTATGGCTTATTTTTAGACCGTTGTTTCTCATTTGGAGCTACTGGAATTACTGGATGACCATAATTCATCCGTGAAAACATTAACACATTTATTTACAAAAGAAAATGTCATCAATAAAATGCATAAATTGCAATTTCGAGTTTAATTCGAACAAGGTGACATTGAAGATTACTGACATTGACAGCAATCTGGAAATTCCATTACTTTTGTCAAAACTGTTATCAGGTAACGACAACGACATCGAGGTAACTGATAAATCTCACGTCGTCAGCCGAGTTTTATTTTCAAGATTCTGCGACGCATGCAGCTTTACTTTGAAACAGCTGATTTTGTCAAGACAGAAATTCCTAAAAAGTACAAATTCCAATTCCGAAATTAGAAAAATTATTGCAACCAAAAACAAATTCGCATCATCGCAAGAGTGTATCCTTCCTGATAACGAATCCATTTTTGATGACGGAAATGCAACACTACAAGTACAAACTAATCAGAATCAACTAAACCAAAGTGATATACTGAATTCCACACCTCCAACTCAATTTAAAGAACTTTTTATTCAACTGAAAATTCTCAAACTGGACGAATCAACTTTAAAATTGACAAAAAAATCGATAATAACTAAAAATCAATGTAATGTGTGCTTCAGAAATTTTCCAGATTCAAAAGAATGTGAGAATCATTTGAACAACACTCATTTGCTTAACAAGGCACGATATTCTTGTCCACACTGCTCAAAGAAGTTCAGTTTGCAGTGGTTCCTGGCTCAACACATTAAGGTGTTGCACAATGGTGTTGAAATCCTATACTCTTGTCAATTGTGCAAGGAGAGATTCTACAGTGAAGCTGATTTAGAAAAACACAACCTCATAAAACACGACATTAGAAAATATTCTCTGAAGTGCAATCGTTGTAAAAAGAGCTTTCCAAATATTTCACTTCTGCGGCAGCATTTAATAGAAACACACCCGGGAACATGGGAAGCTGTTGCAGCAGGTAAGAGTAATAATGGGATAAAAATACGTTAATAATTCATTACTTCGAGTGTCTTCGAGCCAATTTTGTTAACTTAGCCCTGCCCAGCATCACCGTTTCATGTTACTTTTTTAAATCTTCCGGTGAGCCCTTCATCTGTTACTGAAATGATCTTTTTAATTTTTTAGGTGTCAACAAACAAGAATCAGCTAAAGAGAATCAGAAGCAATGTTTTATATGTGAAACTCTTTTTGACAACTCCTTTAAATTGGCGAAACACATGGACTCAAAGCATTCGGGGACGAAGTTTGTTTGCCGTTTCTGCAGTACACCACAATCCTCCTACAATAATTTGTGGGCACACGAAAAGGGACACAAGACCGTGGATTGCAAGCAATGCGGAAATATTTTTCCCTCCATTTTGAATCTGAATTTACATGAAAAGTATGCGCATAAATGTGTATCCAACAAATGTATTTGTGAGATTTGTGGACAGAATTACCAAAATTTTTATAGACTCAAGTGTCACTATTTGTGGCATTATAATAAATCCCACCCCCGTAGATACCCATGCTACATTTGTAGAGACAAAGGTTTTTCTAACAAATCATCCTTAATGACCCACATAAAAATGGTTCACTGGGCTGTGAAAAAAAAATTAACTTGTACGAATTGTGAGAAAATTTTTGCGCATAAGTGGGAGCTAAACCAACACATGGAACAAATTCACACAAAAAAGCCATCGTTTCCCTGTAAAACTTGCGGCAAGAAGTTCATGGAGCTTCGAAGTGTTTCTGCGCACTCACGATTACACACTTTAGCCAGCGGGCGAAATTGGACAGACAAATTGCAAAAATTATCCAAGCCCTCATCCCCGGAAACAACAAGAATCGAAGTAATGTCCTGCTTTTCAGCAGAAATGGCAAGGTTCATTTGCCCAGTGTGCCAGAAGCCCTCTGGCTGGAAAAACCACTTCATACGTCATCTTCGTTGTACACACTCGCTGGTGGGCTACACAAATCCGGATTTCAAGTTGGAAATACCGGCTAAAATAAAATGCCTGCAATGTGACAAGTTGTTTGCAAGGAAAGATCTCATGTTGCGGCATGCGCGCAGATATCATCCTGACACCTCAACACAATACACTGGCTCTGCCCACTCAAAGGATTCTCTGTGTACCATTTGCAACGAAAAAGTTCTGCGCGGCCGCCGAGAGCATATGCGATCACACATAAGAAGACATTTTGTTTATGTCGAGACAGTCGCGGAGTCCAAAGGAAAAGGGAAGAATTTGAATCATTTTTATTCCGAAATAAGCCACGTGCTAAAGTGCCCATTTTGTGGAATGTGCACACGACGGCAACCACAATTCATTCTGCACATGCGCAACGAACACAAGTGCTCTATTTTAATTGACAAAGATGAAAAGAGATTATATCACGAGAAAGAAAATGCGAGAAAAAGAGGTCGCCATCCAAAAGTAGTCAATTGAAATGCACAAACGTTTCTTGGGTGTAACCGTTGTTATTCAGTGAGATGTGATGTAATCAATCAGCCTGGTGAAATTTGATTCAATGAATAATGAATACACTATTTTTACAAAGAATGAATGGGAAATTAAAAATTGGACACTAGTATTTACCCTTTCTAATTTATATATTAAAATAAATATTCTGTAATACATACGGTCTTACTTCAACATATACGTCTTGGATCATATACGCAAATTTTTCACTGTTTTGTATGCATATGCGCACAATTTTGTTATTTATGGTTTGGTACGCATAGTATTTATAGTACATCGATTCACTATAAATGGGTACTGAATTAAGTGTTGTAGATTGCGAATAATGCAATGTATTTGTATGCATACAATTCAAACTAGGAAACAATTCAGAATGTAATGCTGATGTAATGTAATGATAAATGCATAGTTCAACTAGAAATTATTTAAAAACTCGTACAGAGAATATTTATTGTACATACAGAAATTCCCAACAATAATTTAAGGCGGTGATTCCAGTTCTTCCTGCTGATGTTGGCCAAATTGCATGACGTGTCCAAGTTTTATGTGTCGGCTCTCGTGTAATCTCAAATTATAGGTTGGACCACTGCCCGCCAAAATTTTCCCACAAAACCGACACTGCAATACCTTAGGATTCCGATGACAGCGCGTGTCATGATTGTAGAGATTGCACCGTGTGTTAAACAATTTTGGACATTTCGGGCAGGCGAAAGATCTCTCTCCTCGTTCCTCCATTTCCTTGTGTCCTCTCAGATGTGTTTTCAGATGCTTAGGACTTTTAAAAGTCTTGCCGCATTCGTCGCACACAAAATCCCGTCCAGCGTGCGAGAAACTGTGACTCTTCAATTCCACTTTGGAACGAAACATTTTCGGACACTCGCTGCATGGAAAAGGTTTAAATTCGCTGTGTGTTTTTTCGTGTTCGGTCAATACAAATTTTGAGGTAAATAGTTTCCCACACGTTTCACATTGCACTTTACCATTTGTGTGGAAGTCTTGGTGAGTCTGCAGAGCCCATTTTGAAGAATACGTGCGGTCGCATTGACTACAGGGGAATGTCTGTTTAGCTGAACTGTGTTTATTTCTCATGTGAACGGTTAGTTCTGCGACCTCCTTGCCGCATACTGTGCACTTCTTCTTTTCACCCGCGTGGCGCAACATATGACGTCTTATGTTGCTATACTTTTTACCGCAAATTTCACAGCAAATTCGAAAGCCCTCGTCGTGTATTCTCCTCACGTGCCTCGCTAGGTAATAGCGGTTGGTTGTACTGTGGTCACACAACTTGCATTTATGGTAACGACCCCCTCGTGCCACTCTATTCCTGCCGGCTTTCTTTATTTCGGAGAGGACAATGCTCTTTTTCTTCTTGGAGCGTCCTATTTCTGTAATATTTAGTAAAGAAAAAATTATTATTGAAATTGATGTAGAAAATTCAATTTTTTTGCAAAGATTTAATTTGTCATAATAAATATTTTCGTTTTCGAATTGTGTAAAAAATGTTTTCCCCTCTCTTTTGACAGAAAATGGGTCGCTTCGCCTTTGCCTTTTTAAAATGTTTCCATTAGCACTTGCTTTTAAAATAAATTTTATCGAATTGATTAAAATTTTGAAATCCCGCTTCTTTGGCCCAAGAAATCGTTCCAAGTAAAAGGACACAGAAAGAGCTACCGGCACCGGCCGAACAATATAGTTTGGTAACAGTAACAATGATCTACAAATAAATAAACCTTGTACATAAAAGTGATTGTAAATAATTTTCTTACCAATAGGTTTATCTTCCATTGAGGGTTCTGCGTCAAAATCAAGGTGATCAAGATGTTCATCGTTTTCTTGTTTTATTTGCGATGGAAATAATTTGAGCGCATCTACTGCAGAAATGTTCTGAGAGTCCTTCATATTCCTAGTGTTGGCTATAATACGAATAAATAAATCCCGATTGAAAGGTCCTATTTCTTCTTAGCCTTAATTATTTTTATATTTTCCAAATTGGAAATAAAGGAATGGGCCAAACAATAGTATACCAATTCGACTACTCTTTCGGCTTCCCCGCTGCATCCAATTTGTGCAAAATGAGCTAATATCGGTCTCCGAAAGTCTTTCAATATTTAGCACAGGTTGCTTTTGCTTACTCAGCTGATGATTTCGTCTGAATTTGGAATCATTTTGTGTTGGCGATGAAGGCTCACATTTTACATCAACAGACTTTTCAAATACTGGAGATACGGATGTTTGCAAATTGTTATCGAGGTTGACATCCGGAAATAAATCATCCCCCGAATAAGGGTATTCGAAGAATCCCTCTTCCATTGCCTCCGTTTTTACATTTTCCAGCAGCGACTGATTGTGAGTTCGATAATTTTTTATTTGGTAAACAATTGATTCAATGTGTGACGCATTTTGGAAATTTTGATGAGCTTTGTAATTTTCCTCCAACAAAAACGCACACCCTTCACAAAAGCCAATAGAGACTTGTGATTCAGCCACTGCCCCGTAAAGTCCTGCTTTCAGTGTCAATTCTTGCCACGAGAAACCGTAAATATAAGAAAGTGCATCCACGATTTCTAATTCGGTGAATATTGAATTGCAATTTTCGGTGGATGAAAGTTGAATTGAATGACGTCTTTCATTTTCACACAGAGAAGTACAATTAGCACACACGTACACCAAGTCACCCTCCATAATTGCGAAGTTATGTAGAAAACAAATTAAAAATTCATTTTAGGTGAGAACCCTTGCTATTTTTGAACTCTTCACATTCCTTTCAGTCAGCAACGTTCTCAAGTTCAATTGTTGTTTCATTTAACCCCACACAAAGAGCTTGAAAATGGAGATTGGTGTCCACTTCTTCCTGAAAAGTAATTTTTGTATACTTTTGCCTTTGCAAATGCTCATTAAGTAGTTAAATAAATGCATTTCGAATTAAGGTTTGTGTTTTACAGAATATTTCTGACTAGTCGTATCCAAAATGAAAAAAATTAACGTAGGAAGGATAGGGTAAGGTGTGCGACAAAGTTAACACGGAAAAGATACCCCCCAAGCCACCATTAAATTATTATTATTATAAAGCGCCCTATGTATATTTTAGTATAGTCATGGTATTACATGTAGGATTAATTTGAAATAAACAGAAAGTTAGCTGACCTTCCTACATTGCGGAGAACAAAATGTTATGTTGAATTTAGATTTTTTAAATAGTTTTATATATATTTTTTATTTGTTCAGACCGGTGGCCCTTTTCGAGGATTTCATAAAAACTTATCCATGCACAAAGCGAAATCTTTTGACGGGAACACGATAAAATAATTTTTTAATAAATATTTTATCATGTTACCGCCAAAGTAAGTATATAAGTTTAGCATTTCTAGGAGCATGTAAATGGACTCGTTCTAAATCTGTACTTTCTAAATACAAAATATTAATGTTGGAAGTTGCGAATAATGCTAATCAATATTTAATACTCCTCAAGGCAATCTATTTGTATTCATAAAATTCAAAATTGAGAACAATTCATATTTTAATGAGCGATTAAATACATAGTTCAACTAGAAATTATTTACAAACTCGTACAGAAAATATTTATTGTACCTTACATACAGAAATTCCAAACAATAATTTAAGGCGATGGTTCCGCGGGTTTTTCCAGTTCTTCCTGCTGTTGCTGGCCAAACTGCATGATGTGCCCAAGTTTTATATGTCGGTTCTCGTGTAATCTCAAATTATAGTCTGGACCACTGCCCACCAACATTTTTCCACAAAACCGACACTGCTTTTTCTTCTGACCGCGATGACAGCGCATGTCATGAGTGTACAGATTGCTCCTTGTGTTAAACAATTTTGGACATTTCGGGCAGGCGAAAGATCTCTCCCCTCGTTCCCCCATTTCCTTGTGTCCCCTCAGATGTGATTTCAGATGGTTAGGAGTCTTAAAAGTCTTGCCGCATTCGTCGCACACAAAGCCCCGCCCAGCGTGCGAGAAACTGTGACTCTTCAAGTTCTCTTTGAAACGAAACATTTTCGGACACTCGCTGCATGCAAAAGGTTTAAATTCGCTGTGTGTTTTTTCATGTTCCCTCAATACAAATTTCGACATAAATAGTTTCCCACATGTTTCACATTGCACTTTACCATTTGTGTGGAACTCTTGGTGGGTCCGCAAAGTCCATTTTGAAGAATACGTGCGGTCGCATTGATTACAGGGGAATGTCTGTTTAACTGAACTGTGTTTATTATTCATGTGAGCGGTTAGTTCTGCGACCTCCTTGTTGCATACTGTGCACTTCTGCTTTTTACCCTCATGGCGTAACATGTGACGTTTTATGTCGCTATACTTGATACCACAAATTTCGCAGCGAACTCTAAACCCCTTTTCGTGTGCTCTCTTCACGTGCCTCGCTAGGTTAGAGCGGTGGGTTGTACTGAACTCACACAAATTGCATTTGTAACGACCCCCTTGTGTCATTGTAGGACTGCCAGCTTTCTCTAATTCGTCAGAGAGGACAATGACCTTCTTCTTTTTGGGACGTCGTATTTCTGTAATAATTGAGTTATGAAAACTTTAAAAAAATGATGGAAGAGAATATTTCATTATTGGAGTGGATACAGAAAATTTAATTTTTTTCAAAAATGGTATTTTTCAGAATTATGGTTTTTGGTTTCGAAACTTTTTATTTCGAATACTTTTCGCGTCTTTCGGAAGAAGACAGTGGGTGGCTCGACCTGCTCACACTAATTTAGAGTGCTTGGAACATAAATTTCGTGGATTAATTTAAAGTTTGAAATCCCATTGAGCCTGAGTTACTTTTACCCATGAATTCGTTTCCAAGTATAAGGCCACACAAAGTACAACATAGTTTGGTAATGACCTATAAATATTGGCAATAAAAATGATAAATGTAAAATCAATTTCTTACGAATTTTCTTATCTTCCAATAAGGACTGTACATCACGGTATTCATCATTTTCTTCTCCAAATGGTTTGGAAGTTATTGTATGTATAATTTTTGCTGGAAATAATTGGCACTCCTTAATTTTCCTTGGGTTGGCTACACGAATAGAAAAAAATATAGAAAGGTAATTCATCTTGGCCTTAATTATTTATACTTTCCGCATAATAATAAAGAAATGAAAATAAAATGAAAAAATAGAGATACGGTTTTCCGTGTGGGCGAAAGAATATCGTACCAATTCTACTGCTCTTCATTCTGGTGCTTCCTCGTTTTTTCAAATTTGTGCAAAATGATCTAATATCTGTCTCCGAAAGTCTTTCAATATTTAGCACAGGTTGCTTTTGCTTATTCAGCTGATCATTTCGTCTGAATTTGGAATCAGTTTTGGTTGGCGATGAAAGCTCACATTTTACATCAACAGTCCCTTCAATTGTTGGAGATACGAATGTTTGCAAATTGTTGTGGTCGTCTTCTAGGTCGACATCCGGA
>JABASC010002268.1:0-18353 GCA_019776185.1 Plutomurus gul | reverse complement strand
TAGTGTAAAATCATAAATTCTTTAATGATTATATTACTGTGTCATATGGCAAGACAAAATTGTTTGTTCAGTTGCAATAAATAAATTGTTTTCCCCCCTATGGAAATTTACCAAAGACAGTCATGAAAATCAACAGTATGAGTTCAGAGGATGATAGTGTTATCATGTCTCCGAATCCGATGACCAAAATCACCTGACTCACATAATACACTCCAACAATCCAGCGATTTCCCAAACCTGCCGTTGTGCTTTGGTCTGAAATGACACGAACAATATTTTAACCGGCAACTTTTGGAAATAATTTTGAATAATCATGAATTTAAAATTTGTAAATGCCTAATTTTTTGGTGGCCCACGTGTTTTGCAGACAGAGAGGGAGTCTGTTTTCATCTCCAGTGTGCCAATCAGCCGGATACCAAGGGCAGCCCAAATACACAGCCACAGCAGACACAATCGTGCACACCAACAAAGTGACAGCGACATAAATAACCAGCCTACCATTTTAATATGATTACAATAATTTCACTTTCTCTTTTAAATACAACTGTGAGTCTGGGAAAACATTTATATTTTAATGATTACAGTATGAAGTTTCGGGATTCGAAAACATTATGAGTTATTTGAAATATATTGGGGATCCTTTTAATCTGGAAAAATCGTGTCCATTTCAAGCGGGTGAACCAAGACGCTGCACTTCCACTTCCCACAAAGTTTGTGTGGCCAGTGAGCCACGTTAGCAACTCAAATGGAGCACAAACAATCACATCCGAGAAAAAAGAACCATTCATTATGTAACAGTAGGCGGCTAACAACGGACTGGACACAAGAATGGAATTTTCAGGGATGTAGTAGCTCCAATGCAATTTCAAATACCTAAAAAATAAATCCAATAAAAATGATTATCTGCTGTTCACATTCGAAATTACAATTTAAGATACAAGAAAGAATACAATAAAATGTAGTCATGACTAAACGTACACATCCGCGTAGCACAGAAGATCTAGAGAAATTTGAAAAAATCTGAAGCCAAGATTTCGAATGCCCATATAGGTCTCCATAAACAGAGCCATGATTACAAGGGAGCTGACTACACTGATGAGGCAAATCCATATTTTGGAGAACATACCAACAGGATGAAGCGTTCTTCGCATTAAAAACCGGCTAAAGCAAACGGTACATGACACATTATTAAAATTTTGGTCAATGTAGAAAAATATGAAAAATAATGAAAGGATAACCTCAAAAACCAAGTTCCGCGTATGGATTTCAATTGTTTGTCGTACTCGATGTGAGCAATATCGTCTTTGTCACTAGGAATGCAAATCCAAGAAGGGATTTTTTGTGGTTTTTCAACCGTTTTGGTTCGTGCGACGCTGTGTGCAAATTTAGCGTACACATCGGTCATTTCCTCGATTTGGTGTTTCAGGTCCTCCTGCTCTGCGTCCAGTAGATCCAACAGCTCTTTGTCCGCATCGAATACTGTTCGCATCTGTTCCTGTGTGATTGAATAGAAGCAGCAGTGACTGAGAGTTTTGATGGTGAAATGACACGGTTCTCCAAATAACATATCTCTAATGCCAAAATGAGCTGACGATTCCAGGATCTGCATCGGCTCATTCGTTTCATCGTCAATTATCTGCGAAAAAAAAACTTACGAAATTTTCACTCGAAAATACTTTTTTTTTCTATGAATAGAAAAGTTACTCCAACGGATCCGTATTTGATCAAATACATGACTCTTCTGACTTCGCCCTTGTGCGTAAACACGGTGTGTGGTGGAACAAGAAAACGTTTCATTAAACCAGACATTTGTACCATTGCCTCTGAGTCGCATTTCTGCAATAGTAGAAAGAAATATAAAAAATAACATATTTTTTGTAAGATCAAATG
This sequence comes from Plutomurus gul, assembly GCA_019776185.1. Taxonomy (NCBI): domain Eukaryota; kingdom Metazoa; phylum Arthropoda; class Collembola; order Entomobryomorpha; family Tomoceridae; genus Plutomurus; species Plutomurus gul. Next base: position 16,463 of record JABASC010002268.1, on the reverse strand, counting down.
AAAAGTATCGTTTCGCATAAAATTCAATTACAGTAAAAATTGGGATTCCTTCTAGCAATTTCTGTACTTCGAGATAGAGAACATCGTTTTTGAGAAAGTCAGGAGCGTCGTACATAAAATGGACGACACCTTGGGGAATACTGATGCCACCACGAAACTGATGTTGTAGAAAGTAATGCTCCACGATTCTGTCTTGTAGGGTCTCCTTCAAATGGTGATGATTCATGAACTGCTGAATGCTCACAAGTTTTTGCTGAAAAGCTAATCTGTAATAAACAGGAAAGTTAAAAAATGAAAATGTTTGTGGAAATTCCTTAAATTATTATTATTTCATCTTTAATGTAAAAATTACTACTAATACAATTATTGACCACAAGGTTCTGTTCGTATGGTCATGTGGTCCATGCGAATTTTTTAGCCTTTTCTATAAAAATTTGTATTTAAAACCATATCTTGAGCTTAAAGGGGATCCATGGAATAGGCCCATAGGCTCACAAAGGAATTTCACTACATTTTTTTTCAGTCCACTATTATTTGGCATTGGATAAATGAACAGGAAGTCTAAAATTCCGTTAAACTGTGTTACTTTCTTTGCTAATAGTTTTCGGTCGAAAATCCGTAATACTAAAAACATTGTTGCACGGTTGGCGTTTTGATGTGTAAAAGTATTTTTTTTAAAACCTACCCCAAAATCGAATAACTCAGGTCGGGTTTCTAGTGCACATACAATACCAAGATAATTAGAGAAATGGTTACCAGGTCTTTTCAAGTAAATAAGAGTGGATAGAGTCATAATTCAGCTTATAAATAGGCCTAAAACTCCACAATCGAGGATGAGCGATGATCAAATGTAAGCGATATGCATTTAAACTTTTGTGTTACAATTCGATATGTATTTATGTATTTGTATTATATATCTTATTGGTTATTAGAAATATCGGAAATAGGTATGACCTGACCTTAAGTTAAAACTTACTAGATGTAACATGTTATACTATGTGCTGCCCTCTTAACATGGTGCAAAAACCCCGACACTGGAACCCCCCGAAACCACAAAAAACGGGGTTGGGGTGGGGTTTCAACGATCTCACTACAAAAGAAGATGTTACCACGATTAGACTTCCCCAAGAGAAATCTAAGGCTGCGCCAATGAACCAAAGGGACAATTCTAATTATAAAAATTATAATAATTCAACTTTGCTGCAAACGTGAATTCATTTGAAAATAATAAACGGGATATACTTTGGTCGGACACCACACGAGAGCGCGGATGTCAACATAGAAGTATAGTAGCCAATGAGGAAGAACCCAAGCAACTGGAATATCCAAGCCCAAACCATTTCCAATCCGTTTTGAGGGTTAAAGTCCCCGAAGCCGGCACTGGTAAGCGTAGCAGCCGCAAAGAAGAATGACAAGAGATATGGACGATCCGAACCCAAATATTCTACTGAATGTAGAGGGTCAAAAATTGGAATATCTTGTAATTTGTCAGTCACCGCATATGACCCCAACCATGAAGTGGTTTCACAAGTTACTCCCTCAATTCTACAAACAGTTAAAATAGAAGCGTGCAACCAGCTGCTGCATTTTTAGAAACATTTTAATTTCAAACTTAAAAAACAACTTACTTGATTGGGCAAGCGTTGAAAAAGAAAATACAGGCTATGAAGTGAATTCCATACATCAGAACGAGAATAGTTTGTCCGAGTCGTAGGAAGAAAATTTGCATTGCGTTCTGATTATCCAAGTAATGCAACAGCCTTATAACCTAAAAATAAAGGGACATAAGTATTACCGCATTATTCCTACTGTTGGCGAGAAACAAAAAGTGAACATAATTGCTTTTTAGTCATTATGACCTTCCACATTTTAATCGTTTTGAAGAACACATTCAATTTGTGAAAAGAATCTTGTGTTTTTATTGAATCATTTGGCAACATTAATTCCCAGGGGATGCCGGCCGCAACATCAAAGTAAAACATCACTTCTCTCTTCTTCAAATCAAATCCGTCCACAAATTTGTAATAGAGACCTTCGACATAAATTTTCCAAATGAAATTATTTCTTTTTTGAAACATTACGGACATAATCATGTGAATATTGAAGAACGTACCATAAACAGGACATGCTGCGAGGATTTCAACGAAGACATCCACGGTGAACAGACACGCGTTTGGAATTTCGAACCAATCTTTGGAAGAACAAATGGCTCTTTCCATTTCTGTGGCTTCACCAAAGGCCAAACAATATGGACCAACGAACGAATAGAACAATGAACAGATCACGATCACCAGATTCCAGTATTTCACAAATTCCATTTCCGATACCATTATTTCAGGAATCACACAAGTCATGTACGGGGTCAAATGATTCTAGTTGCACGTACATATTTAAACCATACACTTTATTTAGTTTGCAATAAATTAATTCTTGTTTAATTTGCATGGATTTTTTTATGTAGGGTAGTGACCTTTTGAACAGAACGGTCTTCACATTTTTTGTCGAAAATCACCGCTTCTTGAGTGTCATCAATAACATCTTCGGTTACTTTGGGGCAAAGCCCTTCAGACCTAAAACAGGAAGGATTTAAACGAATCCACATGAAGTATTTTTTTAATACAACATGTAAAACGCGGTTTCATACCATCTCATTGTGAGTTGCTTGTCGACAAGTTCGTTGTCGACGCCGTCGATATTATCTTGGGCTTCCAGCCATGATATTGTATGCTCCCCCGCTTTTTTGTATTTAATATACATGGATCTAGACTTCTCCTATATTTATAAAAAAAATATGTCTTAGATTGTTCAATTTGTTAAAAGTACTTAACAAATTAATTCGCAATAAAAATTAAAAATTGCCTGTGCTCTAGTTCTAAGAATCATAAGTTCATTATTGAATTGATCGAAAAGTTTCATCAGTTCTTCTTTCTCCAAGATTAGGAACTGGCAGCAAGTTCGAGTTTCTACGGAAGTCATATACGGGTAACTGAAGAATAAATTGGTTTCTCCGATGAGAAAGCCCGCCCTCAAAATTCCAGCCGGTTTGCTCATATCATACTTAGAAACAGCACGGCATTCACCCTGAAGAATGTAGAACATTTTGTTGGCATAACCTCCGTATCTGCACAAGAGCATGTCTGGATTGAAGAGTGCTACATCGACTATCTTTGATACTGAACGAAGAAAAGCTTCGGATAAGCCTTGAAAAAGAAATGACTTGTCGAACATCTCCTGACAAATGTCGTACTTCAAATCTTCCTGGAAGGACATCGGTAGATTATTTTCAAAAGCCACTTTGTCCACTCCCTATTATTAAATAATCACAAAAAAGTTTCATTCAACTAATCCATTAATGGATGTCATTTTGTGTTGTAGAAAATGGACAACATAAGGATTACTTACCTCACGGTAAGTCCACAAAAACTTGTAATAATCATTCACTTTCGAATTGTAAAATGGCAACGTTTCAACCTCAATCTGCCGAAAAATTGAATTAAGAATCGATAAGTTCCAAATTGGGCATTTAGAATTTAATTTATATTGAAAAGCTTTTGATATTGTAACTCACAAGAGTTCTTTGTATTCCTTCTAGTCGAAAAAACAAATCAAATCTAGCACCATCAATCTCCAGCTCAAAGTTTGTCATTTGACTAGTAAAATATCCAGAAAGCAAGATGGCGCCCACAAGCATTACTACAATGACGACTCCCATCTCTTTTTCGTTAGTTGGAGTGATATCGCCATATCTGTGAAAAGCAATAACAGTAGGTGAATACTTTGTAAAAATCTAGTCCATTTGGGCAGGGGGCTATACCCCCCCCCAATTGTTTACAGTTAGCATGGATAGTGAAGGGAGGTCGGGATGAGTGTGGAACCAACTTAACATTGGTAAGAGAGGCACCCGCACCCCGCCGCACCTCGTATGGATCTGTCACTGTCACTGCTCATCTCCTTACCCAACAGTGGTGACAACAGCGACTGCAAAGTGTGTCGAAAGAATATACAAATCTAGGGGCTGGTCGCCGTAACCCTCCTTCTTCTTTTGAAAATCGACGGTCCAAGCATTATCTAGATTGTACAAATCCTGGTGCAATATAAAATCCAAAGGTTTCTATAAAATACAAAAGTAATATCTAGCTATATTATTTACGATGACGATACTAATATATAAGTAATATTAACTATATAACTAAACTGCTCTGACCAAAAATTGAATCGGCCAGCAATGGTCAATTTGGCCACCAGGTATATATAATCAATTTATTATAAATGTGTTACTTACAACAGTTGTTAAACTGAAGAAGATACAGGACACCATGTGGATAAACACGATGTATAGATTGGAAAAGCTGAATAAGAATATTATCTTCTCTTGTGCTCTCATTTCTTCTTTCAGAAATTCTGAAATATTGAAATTCTAGTATTTAACAACTGAAATCAGAAGGCTAGAGATAAAATCAAAGAACACTTACCAAAGAATTGATATATTCGAATCAGCCGAAAAAAGCGATTAAACCTACACACGAAAAGATATTTGAATTAGCAAAACTTACTTCATCTAATGAGTTATTATTTTTTTATTATTATGAACTAATTTACCTGCAGTAGTCTATCCACGACAGTGAAGACATTTTTTCTCTTCCAACGATGTATATGTATATCTGATGTGAAGGAATAATGGCGATTGTGTCCAGCAAAAACTGAGCCTAATATATTTAAACCAGCTTAGATTACTAACGAAATACCACAACAATGCAGTTTCGGTAAAAATAAAATTATTGGCATTTAATTAGTGGAAGCGTTGAATTTGGAACTTTCTAATACATTTATTTCTGTCTAATACTTATATACCATTGTGTAGGGGGAAGCAAAAATGAGCATTTTGTTTTTTGAAAAATATCTCCACAGTTCCACTGATAAACGAATGAACACATCTAAAGCACAGAATATAATATTTAATTATAATACAGAGCATAACCCTTCTATGGCTATGATGAAGAACACCAATGGAAGGATATATATACCAGCAGAGAAGACTACGTCCGTATAAAAGATGAAATCCCACAAATGCTCTTCATAATAAGCAAAGAAAGCTGCATACGACATGACGAAATACGTTGAAATCTAGGTCACAGCAAAGGTGAGAAATAACATTATGAACACACGCTTGTTGACACGAGAAATATACACAATTATCAGAAGTCAAAAACTTTGTGTGAGAATGTTTCCAGAAATGTCCAAAAAGGCATTTTAGGCTTAACTTTTCACAAACAAACAAACACTAAAATCCTAAAATTAAAATAACTATTAATTTTGCCAAAAAGTCAAGAATTGAAAAAATTAATAAATATCTGGGCAACCGCACTAAAACCGTAAAATAGACGTTTATTTAAAAGCCCAATAAAATTTGACGTCTCATCTTTTCACAATTACAGGGGGAAAACAATTATTTTATGGTGCTGAATAATCATCATGAATATGTTACGTTTTCGGAAAATGTTCAAAAAAAACATTGTTTTCGTCAGCCAAGGGTTCAAACTTTTTGCACAGTTATAAGTTCTTAAAGGAAGGGGCTTTCACTTGACTTCGCGTAACCTCAAATGTGCACCTGTTCTCCTTATCATGATTCTGGAAAATTGTTTTGAAAATTTCCTACGGATTGATGATATGGAACTTCCCGGTGGCATCATTCCAGGGGCTGAACAGCACGGAACATTTTACATACCATTTTTCACTGATATTAAATACATACAAAGTGTGGGCACTTAAAGCTGCGTGGCCCTTGAAACTTTCAAGGGCCACGGGAAGGCCAAGGGAAGTCAAGTCCACTACCATCATTCCATGGAAAATTTTCATCTTCTCAACACAACTTTACAGAATTTTGATAAGGCTGTTATATAGGAAATGTGAGAAATGGATTTCATATTATGTACCGTTACTCCGTAAAAGAGGAATTCCCACCACAAGCTTATTTTTGCCAAGATAACAATCACGGTTGGCGGGTCAATCAATCGCATTTCGTATTTATAAGCACGTTTAAGTTTCATTGGGTTGAAAATGTTGAAAAATTTTCCTTCTTTCGCTTTTTCTTCCTTGTTCTCCACCTTCAAAGGGCCTACGCCTGGGTTAGACTTTCCCTTTCCTTTTCCTTTCATTTTGCTGTCGCTTTCACTTTGCTTAGACTTTTCCTTTACTTTCCCTTTCATTTTGCTGTCCTTACGATTTCACTGATGGCGACAAAAAGAATGGCACTTTATAATAATCTTGACGGGAGTGCAATAACGTGCAATAATCCTGTCCCTCTATTGACACATTTACTGGAACGGCAGCTAAAATTGGTTCAGGATTCAAATATAAATTATTTTGAATTGGAAAATCCAAGTCTAATCATATAAAAGAATGGCTAACCCTGAAAAGTTTTTGTTCGATAAATTCAAATCTTGGATTTATAAAAATAACAACATAATTTTGTTTGGAAAACAAATTATCTCAAATAAAAAAGTCAAATCTCCAAGTCTACCGTTTTTAAAAAAATAGTTGCAAGTTTTAATTTGGTGCTGCATCGGCATCACTTGGCCCAGTGTTGTTAATAGTTACGTCTCCTCCAGATGAGTTTGAGATGTATCAGATGTATCGGTGTATGATAGACACGTAAGTTAGCGGCCGTTGTCATAGTAACTAACCTCACTGCACAAATGTTCTTTCCCTATCCCTGGATGACAATTTCAAATTCATGCTTCTGTTGCACTACCCGATAAGAGAGAAAACGTAACTATTAACAACACTGACTTGGCCGGTATATCTCCAAGATCTTTGTTATAGCTGCAAATTGTTCCCCCCGGACAATTTCAATAAATAAAATCTAAATTCTATGTGAATGATGTTAAGAAGGTAATATAATTATTACAGCATAAGGATGACATTAATAAGTTATTTACGAAATAAATGTTCTAGGATTGCACGGTTTGAACTTCGGTTTTAATGAATACATATGTATACATAATACTCATAAAATGCCAAGTAACTTTTGCTTTATGGTTTTAAGTTCGAATACTACTGTAATATTCTAACACATACATTCACGGTATTTCTACAATAAAGATGAAAGCCGAATATTTGTACGCTTAACAGTCGATACAATAATTATTATGTGAACATCAGAAACTGCAAAATATTATTTAAGAAATACCCCAATATTTATACTCTTAATAGTGTTGCGAATTATACATATTACGCAAGGTTTTGAAAAAAAAATTGTTTCATTTTCGTGTGGAGAGATTTTATTTCCACGTTATTCTTCAATATCCACTTCAACCAAATATTACAGACTAATAATCGAGGCGGACTAAAATTTAAAAAAAAAATTGTGGGAAAATCCACGAGACTACGGCTCACACCACACCAAAGGCTAAACTACCGCAATCTTATTCGTTTGGAGGGCCATAATTCTCATCCTCCGTTTGAAAATATTTATTGATTCATTATTTGCAATTTACATAGAGAGGATGGAATTTCCTGCTAAAAAGATAATCTCTTCGAAAACGAAATTTCCCCCACCCTACATTCGTCTTAATTACCAGCCTTGCGTAATACAATCACATCATGAGATCGTACTCGGTTAACCGACTCCCCATTTAACATTTCTGATAAACTGTAAGGGGCAAAATTATTCACCCACTATTTTAACTGACCACTTAAAAACACAAAATTTTCACTACCTACATTTACCGCTGTTTTAATGCTTTTCTCCCACCGTTTAAACTACAAAGTACGCTAAAAGAAATTAAAGTACCACAACATTTATTTCTATACCACACGGCTATTTATTTTATTTATGGCTAACTAAAAATACAAAAAGATGACAAGTTTGATCAGGGTTTTGAGTGGAATAGTTCCACTGGACTGTACGTTGAGTTAACTGTAATTAATGCTAAAACATGGCATTCTAACACCAATGTTTACAAACTTCACTTTTAAATTGGTTCTAATAGTCGTTCTGAATCCGATTACAAGCTTTAAATTTCAATTTAAAAACCACATTTTATTCGATTATAATTCAAGATGGGATAGGGTTAGTGATTAAACTTTTATTTTCGTTCAACTATGGTGATGAAACGCTTTCGCAAATTGAATGTGCATTGAATAAAGGCAAAAGCGTCAGAAAACCCGTAAACCAGTTATTTCTGTTAAATCCACTCGGAATTAAATTAGCATAACAACGTGGAATTTAAGAAACACTGATTTAGATATTGAATTACAAATATATAGATGCTACAGTCAAAATTGTGAAGTAAAACATTTGTTGACAATCACTGTTTCTTCGTACACATAACTGTACTTAATGTACAGCTTATCAAAGGAGAGTTTTTATAGAAAATTTAATGTAATCATCATCAATATGGATTCAACCGTACTAGTTAAAATACAATCTTACTAATTGGTATCCTTACTACTTAGGTTACATATATCCAAACGGGTGCATACTTACTGGCTACCTTATAGAACGTGTTTAAAAAATTTGCCCACGTAGACAAAAAATCTGTATTTCAAACTAATTCTTTAGAATACCTAAATGTGATCCTTTCTTATATTCAATTTTATTGTTTTTTATATAATAATAGAAGGCTATTTAAAAAATTGTTCCATCAAATAACTTCTATTTATAGGTTTCTAGAGACCAAATTTTAAATATCAGTGACGACGATCTCTTTGTCTTTAAGTCTTTGTCTTTAAGTCTAAACTGTCTAAAGTAGTAGTTTGGCTCCTGTAGTCTTTTTGTTGCAGTCTATTGCATTCTTTTCTACTGTTGCAAAAACGTATTTTCTATTTCCGCAAAGGGTGTCCTCGTTTATTTGCATTTCCGCACAGGGTGTCCGTTCAAAGTTTTTAATAATTCGCCGTGCAAGATTTTAACTAAAGGTGCGGATAGAGTTCAGGATTCTGACTCTGATTCTGACTTGTGGATTCTGATTGTGACTGTAGTTAAATCTGACAGTATAAACTCCAATCCATAGAATCCGATCAGAATCAGAATCATAGTCAGAATCCTGGACTCTATCCGCACCTTAATTGTGTACTTTAGTAACAAACATTCTGAAATTCATACATACTTCTGTGACTGTGATATTAATCAAATCACCATCTGACTCAAACTCATTCTCATTTTAAACCCACCTGCAAAGATTGGAAGTAGTAAGTATTGTTTAAGTTAATTTTTTGATATGTTACGAAGCTCAGAGATTGTGTTGTGTACCTTAGAGCGTGGGACCCTCAACTTTGAATGGGCTATACAAATCTATGCATACGTTACTGTTACAGATATATTATATGATTAAATGTGGGGCAAATTTTGATATTGGTAATATAAATCCGAATTGTTTGTTTGTCTCAATAAAGGTAGCCAGACTCGTCTCGGTGTAACCTAACCAGTAAGGATACACATTTCCTAGCAAGGTTGTATTTTAACAAGTACGGTAGCATACATATGTACATACATAATAATGATGATTATTATTATTAGTGGTGTTTAGTAAGTATATATATGTATATATTATATATACTTACTAGTAAAGTGTACAAATGTACTGATTAGGTAACCTTACTGTGTATACACATATACATATTTGTATTTGTAGATTTGGACGGGTGGACGATGCGGTATGAATAATGGAACTTTTAACGTACTTTATAGTTTAAATAGTGAGATCAAAGCATAAACAGTGATAAAGTAGGTATTGTGTATTTTCGCTAGATTTAGTATGACACTCGGTTGTTTTAGTGGAAAATGCAGTTTGACTCCTGGGCCATTAAATGGTCCCAATTTGGGAGTCTCACTATATTATTTATAATGTACCGTAGATTTTCCTTTCATATACTGCCTTTACACAATTCCCAGTCAGCCTCATTATTATTTCAATGTCTTCACCAAATTATAAGGTCGATTGTGAACACGAACTTTATTAACCTGACACCGTCTGACGTCAGGAGTTTATATTGATTTTTTCATGGAGAAACGAAACAATAAAAATTTCTAAATCTTAAGATTGTGAGAGTAGAGAAAATGAAAAACAAATTAGTTGATGTAAAATATTCATAAACACTTTGTGCATACAACAACAAAATTCTACAGATAATTAACATTCCATGGTGAGTGAATATTTATATGTACATCTATTATACATATATAATAATAATATAAACACTCTGCAGTCCAATAGCATAATGTTAGTCTACTTGTTTACTTTTTATTTTAGTTGTTTCTCATTTCCATAATATTATGAGGATGATAGGGGCGATTCAGAATATTATGTTGAGGTAAGGTACCGCTATTTTGTCCATGTACACAAGAACGTGATCTGTGGTTTTTGGCCAGGATTTGTACAGAAGGGATTTGTGTGTCAAGTGTCATGTCGTTTATTAGTTTAAGGAAGAGAACCGTATTTCACTTTGGCAAAAGTACGACAGTATTAGTTAGTATTAACGTTATATATTTTAGTATTAGCAGGTCACTACTGCACACTCGCAAGCACGCACATACAGAATACAATAATACTACTTGTACAAAATAAACTAATAACGAACTATAAATGCACACAAAACATAGTATAAGGATTCACGTTATCTGTTAATAGGATTTTCATACTAATAATTATAAAGGTTATATGCATAGTAGGTAAAGGGCTCACTTTTAAAAGTCCCAGCGAATATTTGACCTTTCGCTTGTTGAGTTTGAATTTGAATTTAAACTATGCAACCGTACTCACCATTACCACAAACCAAGGTATGTCGACATACCTTGACCTTACCATAAACAATAATGGCAATTCAAATTCAAAACAACAGGTCAGCCGGTCAGCGCTCACTTAATGACCATACTCAGTATATTTTATTCTATTTTCCTTGCTTATGACTTGACATTCAAAAATGATTAACCGTAATACGAATAAATCGCTAACTGTGTGTTTTCATTGCTCTCAAGCATTAAATATGTATTATAGAGAATTATATATCTTTATATCGCCTACGACAAAATTCTATCTACCTTCCTACATTCAACTAGATTAGAGCTTATGGTAATGTTTGATCGTTTCTTTCTCACAGAAATGGTAAACAAAATGAAGCCACAAGAAGGAAGGAACATATTACACTCTAAAACAAGAGTAGAGCAGCTTTGTCTTCTGCATACCAAAAACATTGTCACACTTAAATGCGCCTATAGTATTTAATTTTCCCATATAATAATTCGTCATAACTCATTTAAGTTTGTTATTCGTTGTTTTTTACGCTGTAAACAAATAAGGGCTATAGCCAAAAAAAACGTTGCAAAGATTCAAAGATTGTCCAATTGTGGTCTAATTGTTAGTTTTGAAAGTCTGTGCAGAATTTATTGTTTTTATGAGATTTTATTGATGAGTAATTTTGATTAAAAAAGTTATACACTTGGAATTTAGAATGAAAACTTTTTGCCTAACATATATTATACTTACGAATTTAAACTAATGGATGTGACCACTGCTACTATACGAAAATTATGTAGACACTTTACCACAATAACCTTCAGAGTTGACTTGTGTGTGAAAAGTGAAAACAACATCGATCAAATATTTCTAGCATGAACAAAAATTGCAATCTGGTAAATGTTTGGTAAAAACATCAGGAAGTGCCGCCTCTAAGGAATTTTGATTTGTCGAAAAAAAGCCTCGTTGTAGTCGACAACTCTAACAGTATACTCTAAAGGAGTGTCCTTATTGTGTTGTGTAAGTTGTGTTTACGACAGAGGGACAAGTAACCCAGATCTATATTGCGCATTTGGTGCTTAGTCAACGCTGTTTGCCCCGTATCGTACTCAGCAATTACAAAAAATGACCGCTGTAGGCGAAGTGAAACAATTTTGGTGACTATTCTTCATTTCTTAAGCAACCTTCTGTTTACGGCATTTTAGTTCAGCTCTATCCTCTGTAGGGGGATAGTTGCCGAACATTTCTCCCGTCACCTCCATTTTGAACATTTTCAAAAATTCCATTCGTCGATGCAACTTTCTTTTAAATACATCTACAACACAAAGATTCACACATTATTACGCGGGTTACGACTAATGATAATACGTATTTAAACTATTATGTAAATTCAACTATATTTAATAATGGTATTGGTTTACCCAAAGGTATTATAGTAGCAGCGTCTCCCGCACTCGAATGAAACAGTGTGGCTGCAGTTTTTGGTTTTGCCGCAAATATTCGTTGCAACAGCATTATGAAGGATTCTTTTGGCATAGAGCTCTTGTCGTCACTATACATCTGCATTTATATTTCAGCCATGTTACAGAAAAACTGAGAATTGCATGACAAAATAGTAGCAGAAACTCTGTCACAAAACTTAGCGCACGTACCCAGAATAAAATCGAGATCAATCTGTCTTCTTCCATATCTTTAAGGAATAGAAGTGCAAAGAATATGTATTCTCGTAGATCAATACTTGCAGCTGGCACTTTGCCTTTGCAACCGGTACTCTGTCAAAAAATAAATGTAAGTTTTATAATATTTGTAATAAATGGAATTTGTATCTCTATTCAGGATTTGTGGAAACATGATGAGAAAGTCTAATCAAGGTATTATTAAAACGCATAAAATTTATTATTAGCTGACCGGATTAAAAATTGTAAACAACTTTTTGACTTGAAGACTGGTTGCGGCATTTTCCGTTTCGATAGCCATGTTTTGTACAAAAACTTCCGGTGTAACGTTCCAATCAATATTCGTTCGGTTCATGTTCTCCTTTATGAAATCCGACTCCCTGTTTTCTTGCACTCTGGTAAAATAAATTATTTATAATGCAGTTGTTAAACAAATTGTTCTCCTAAGGTAATAGTTCTTGGAATAAAATAATCACGTACTTTAGACGTCTCCTTGCCGTCATGACAGTAGAGAGTTTTTTATGCATTTGACTCTGACTCATAATTTCTAAAGCACAACCGTCTTCAAATCCCAATTCCACCGTTGGGATACCAAGTGCGCTGAAATATTTAAAAAAAAAGTCAATTCAATTCAAAATACCTTAATTTCTAAGAGAAATGAGATGTATTCAACCAATAACAAAGGACATACCCAGCCATTGTTCTGCGGACGTTGTTACCGAATAGTCTGGCATCTTTCTTCTCCTCATCCGTAGGATAGTAAATGGGAAGAAATTCTATCTCCAAACGATTATGAAACTGACATAACATGCACCATGTTGTCCACATTCTACACAGACACAATCATACAAATGTCGTACACGACTAACACGAAAACACATAAATAAAGATAATAAAGAACATTTACAGGGATGGTCCGTCGAATGTCCACGTAACGCAGTCAAATTTGTTCGGATACCTCACTAGAGCAGGCTGGACAGGAACGCCTGTAAAGTCGAAAAAACACAATGTTTTTAAGAAAGAAGGGCACTGGGCAATGTGCACAGAGTTGACACTTTAAAGAAGACAAAACCACAAAAGATCAACATGCCTGCCATAAACGCTCCCGGTTTGAAGGTGATGATGGATGAGCGATTTGTACAAGTGCCCTCAGGAAATATAAATATCTGAAGGTAGAAAAAATGGGGCTGATCAACATAATGAAGTCTATTTTTGGTACTATAAATATATTTTATAGGTCAGTTTACGATTTTACCCACCTGGGGCCAGGCGTCATCACTTTGAATCTGTTGTGCTCTTCTAATAATAGTTTGCGCCGAGTTCTGTCTAGACAATCGGTTTTCTCGCTCCACATATACCGGCTGTGTAAAATCAATCAGCTCTGTAAACAAGGAAAAATACTTTTGTTGACCACAGTTTCGGAAGGAAACATTGTAATTAGTAAATTGTACGCACACATCATGTCAAAATGCCAAACAACAATTATTCATAAATATTCATTCATTTCGTCGACGTGTTTCATTTCTTACTTCCGAAAAAAGGCATATTTCTAGCCTCGGATTTTGAGACAACTGACGGCGCCCCCATCATAGTTAACACGAATGCATCCCAAAAGCTGGAATGTGGAGAGACTACTAAAATGGGAGCCTCCTTCGGTGTTGCTCGTCTTCCCTTCACTGTGACCCATTGGAACCCAGCAAAGAAGAAAAATAGCCTCATCCAACCTTTGGCTATGAGCCACCGCATCCACCTAAAAGAGAACACACACCATACATGTAAACAGTGAGCACAACACTTACAAATATAAGTATATTGATGATGGTTCGTCTCTTCCCATCATGCATGCGGTACAGCGGTACTGGCTGTACATTTTGTATATACATATACACAAAAATAATACCCAAGTTCAATATCAAGCATTCAAGGACGAGTTCTTCTACATTTCAATTTGGATCGATTCCAGTTTAAGTACATGTTTGCCGTTGAAAATGTAAGATTTAATTTCATCGTAGGATCTCCTATATACATATGCAAAAGACCTAGTTTGACTTTGTTAAGTGATCCAATGATGAAAGTGATGAAACCGACTTGATTTCTTGCTCATTGACATAAAAACAAAAGCTTGGTGGAGCTCTTAGCAAGCGATATTGCAGTTATGCAATATGCAGACGTATGAAAAACGCTCTCTTACATTAATTGCATTTACATAACACATTTTTCCACAGAAAACATTTCAGGTGAGATGAGAGAGTGAGCTACAACAATAAAATTTAATGCTGTATGTTTTGTGGCCCCACTCGTACTTTACTTGTCATTTCTGTGGTAGTAACACGTAGACATAAACACAGATAATGGTGATACGAAAAAATGTTTTTTGATTCCAGAGAAGTAGCACTGTAATGATACAACTCTTTTCGCTCTATCTCCTAGTAAATGGTAAACACGACGTGAACGAAAACAGACGTGTCAGTCAAGAGTCATCATTATAATCACGATATTGGTGAGCAACTCAAAGGTTAAGGTCATGTCCACGTACTTTCACAATGAACAGGGAGAACAATAATAAATCGCATTAATTCAGACTAGTACACCAGACTGCTCAGCTGCTCTTTATGGCATTTTGTTACTATTGATTTAACCTTAGCTAGGGTTAGGGGCTAGAATTAGAATTTATGGCTTGGAAACCTTTATTATAGACACCCTGTGTGTGTTCACTCTACTTTTTCACTATATGTTACTTTATAAAAGATCTGCAATCTAAATATCTATTGTTAGTAATTACCACGGCACACAGCCATTGCTACAATTTTAGGATTTAAAAAAATTGGTCTTACCGTCTCCACGTGGGAAGTGGATTTTCCTGTGACTCCTCCAGAGTGAGAAAGGCAGAGCCGACGCAAGCAAACGAGTACGCCATGCATATACTGAACAGCATCCCAGCAGCCCGTATGGGAGCAACTGTGAATGACATGATAATGACCTGGGAAAAAATGAATCCATAGTCATTAAGTCACTTTTTCTGCAATATTAACAACATTTAGCTCAAAAGTACTAACTAATTAATCTCTAGAATCTCTGCACAACAATAAGTTGCAGACGCAATTCTTAGTTTAGTTCCCACATAACATATGCACCAACATAAGCACATCAAGTATTTTTACACCGTATCCCCTTAAGCCTTCTACGTACATAAAGTGCATACGCACCCATGTTACCCGCTCATAAAATTCCATTCTAATTTTGTACACGTCATGTTTAAATTAAAATTGCATATAATAATATTCTCTTCTACATGTACTAAATTAATATAGTTCTCAGTATCTTGTAAATTAATGATTTCTGGTAAAATTGATATTCTGACAAAAGCATGAACCTGATGCGCACATGGTTTGCAGATCGATGCTGGCATTGTAGCTTTCGGCATACAAAACATACAAGAGCCATGTTCTAGCAACGACTGTATAAGTCGATAGCAATTTTGTATGTTTTATTCAACATATTTTCGTCACCATCTTCAACTCTTTAACTGCCAATTCATGCAATAAATATACTACGTGCTCCTGTTTTTCCATTCAACGCAAATAATATGAATTGTGACATATGAACACGCGGTATTACATTAATCGGTTAAGGTGGTTTGAGTTTGCAGAAAATAAAAATAAACCATCATAATATTATTGTATGCATGCATCCGTATGCCATCAAATGGCATGATGCCTGAAAAACTTTGGAATGCTCAATACATTATACGCAGTTACTATACACACACGCAAGACGGAATATGGAACAAACACCGACCAATACATAAACGCAGTAACATATCGTAAAATCGTAATCAGTATTTCGACATTTGCTGACTGCATATCGGAGTAAATTGTGAGTGAGTGCAACTTGCTACCAACAGAACACAACACTGCAGTATGTATAATTAATGTGGAAGGAATAATCCCTATTGATTGATTCATGAATGATAGTTAACTACACTGGTATACCCTGAACGCATTATTATAAAACCAATGCCAAAATGGGTACTCATTCATTATCAGAGCCC
>JABASC010002267.1:6753-18367 GCA_019776185.1 Plutomurus gul | reverse complement strand
TATTGCTTAAATTACGTCCAAAGAGCATAGATTATTTGTTAACTATATTCTAGTAGTACAAGGTTATGGATCTAGAACTTTTCTTCCTAATCGTACCATCTAAACTGAATATCCTCAACAACAAGTAGAGGACAGCTAGATAGCACATGGATATCACATTGCGAATCTGTTCATATTTAGTTTACTGCAAATGTAGCACGTAGATATATTTTAATTATGTAACTTCATGGAACAACGGAAAGAGTGAGTGTATCTTTCAGTGTTAACCACTTCGCGTACACTTTCGCATATTTATTACGACGACGAACCATTGTATTCCAAAGTGCGTACAGCAACATTGTAGTTTGTCGCGTATGCACAGCATCAGTCTACATGTTCTTTACTAGTACCTAGGACATCAGAATTACTCGATGCTTGTGGTGGTAATAGTTCTTCCAGCCTTCTTAACACATCTTCCCCACCTACTTAGCAAACGAAAGACGACAATATACATTCCTCTTGCGGTCAGCTAATTCCATAGTGAAAAAACCAAAACTTGTCTACCCTATTCCAATGTCTATGCTTTGATATACTCTCCCATACACATTCACCTCCCGCAGCTTCCACTCTGCTCGTCCTTTACACTGCTTTACACAGTGTATCCAATAGAAGTCTGTGTCCTAGCTGTTCATGTGTTAAGAAAAATGGGATAATACCCTTAGCTCCTATATATACGTTATCAAGCAGTAGCTAGTTGAATAAATAGCACATACGACTCGACTCCAGTATAAAAAATGTCTATATAGACATTGGCAGTCAGATTACACTTGTAACTTGTTGTTAGCTTCTGCAGTACAGAAGAGAGACTCTTATCGCGGCCTTATTATTGTACCTACTGTATTCATGGTGTATGTATGTATACATATATTTACAAAATCACGAAAGTCTGTAGCTCACATACATAGGACGCACAGAAGGCTGTTTAGTGTGTGTATTGAACTCTGTGTAGTACGGCAGCAGCAGCAGCAAGCAAATACACGGATGAATCATCTGTTGCACTACATTTCAATCAAAAACTACTTTTTAACTGATAAGGGGAATTGTGCAGTGCGAAAGCTTGATTTATTTTATATACTAATATCACTATCAAATCACATTATAGAGCCGTTATCACGGTCCGACAAGAGTTTAGTGACTGAGGCTGCGACTATGTGTCATTAATTGTTGAAGAGAATTTTTTGGTTGCGCCAGAGCAGTATTGTACACGAGGTTCTATGTGAGTGTGAGTGCTATTTTTTATTACCTGTAAAAGCAATAGAATTTTTAGTTTTAGTGTTGGATTGTTCTGTATATCCTTGGTATGGTCATTGCATAATTTCGCCTGTAAACGACCGTCCATGCAAGATTTTAGCAAAATTTTAATTCACTGCAATAGAAAATCGCGAAACTCATCAAGAAATATTCATTTTATATTAGTACTGTGAGAGATTAAATTACATGTTTACAAAATATTGAATCATCGTCTTTCAGTAAAAGCTCATCTTTAAATACCCAACTATACTCACTCGTTACGGTTATATAGTACTAGTTGCTCTACCCAATATTACATAAGTGTTATTTATGACGTACAGTTCTCTACTCACAATCAGTGTGCTCAAGTTTGCAATTTGTCAACTGTGCCCTGTCGATTTTGGCCACAGTTTCATTTTTGCACACAGTGCGAAATTCATCCCGGGAAAACTGCAAAAGTATTGCAATTTAAAGATCCCTAAATAATCGCGTGCATTTATTACGTGCCTCTGCGTAATAAGTTAATTACAAAATTGCACAAAGTTTCAATGCAGGTGCATCGTGACTGGATGGGAAAATATTTTTCCTCTCACTCACAATCAGCCACAACTCTTCTTTCAACGGTATCACTTTGCCAGAGTAATAACTAACTATACCTACTTAAAGCTGATATTACCTCAAAGTCATACTTTTGCCTTGGTTCGCCAGAGAAACATGATTTTGTGGGAATTCGCTTAGAATACTTATATACTTTAGCATATTAAAGAAGCGCTACCCTCATCTAAATGCAGCCAGTTGCGAAAAAAATGTTGACTTTGGGCTCAAAGTTATAGGTGACTCGTGTAATTGGCGAAACAATAGCTACGGAAAAATGTGAGTGAGTGAAATCGTCATTTTTTGCTATAGTGAAGTGTATATCTGCTCTATAGATCCCAGTGCATAGTATATTCTTGCACAATCTTTACTAAGAGAGTTGTTTGTTGTACTATGTGTTCTCTTGTAAGTTAGCACCGTCTGTCTGCATGTAAAAGACTAAAACAACGTTATCTGATTGGAGAAATCGAAAGCGAAGAATTCCTAGCTATAAGAGATGGAAGGTGTAACATTATTTTACAATCACTCAGCAGCAGCCCACGAACTGACTTTAGTGTCTGCTACAATTGATGCACACAAATGCACATGCATGAAATGAATCCATTGAGTAATCTTATGTGATGTGATGTGAAAGGGAGGTGGTGGGTGCCTTGACCTTGCATACTACCCTCCTCAGTGTGGACTACTTATTTTCTTATCTGTCCACCAGCTCAACAATTACCAGTCAAAAAGAATTACATTTTGCACTCAAGAACGAACTGAATCTTTACTATGATCTAGTTTAAGTTCCTGTACGTGATCATAACCGAGAACCAATGATTTCTGCACTCGTTTTCTTTTCCGTCCTCGTCGAGCTGTAAATATTTTTAAGTGCAAAAATTAACTAAAAATATCGAGAGCAGAATGGATGCATTTCATAGTCCTACCTCAGTTACTGCACGTAAGTCTTTAAAATTTTATTTATCATTTCTGTACAATAAAATGACAGCTTTTCTAAAAGTCAGGTGTGTAATTGAGCGTGAAATTGTATGCACGCGAATTTTCAAAGATTGCACAATGTGCGCTTTAAAAAATTACTATTGCATAATGATCACGTATTATCAGTAAGATATCGCTAATTATGAAAGCATGTTTTACGTGTGGGTAGTGACTGACAGTGAGTCATCGTAGCGCAATGTGTGATAAAATGTTATTATTTGAACTTGTAACCTCATAAATGCACAGGTCTTGGAGTAAACGACTTTAGGTACTTTTTAATGCAATTTGTGTTCGTAAATATGTTTTAATAGTGTTCTGTTCACTCATCAATGTTTGTTGAGGATGATGAATTTGATCTATCATCATAGTAAGTTAGTTGAGCGAGGTAATAAAATGTCATGATGATACACAAATTAGTATAATAATGATGCCCGAAAGATTATTGCCTTCTGACTGCGTTTCGTACTCTGCCTTCTGGTCATGACGAGCTATACAAATATAAATATTGTTGTACATACTATATAGTGTAAGTATAAGGTATAACCTTATAACAACATTATAAGTACCTAAATTTAATGCTCATCTTCCTTATTACATGTTACACGTTACAGTATATAAGCTAAGCGTGCACAAAGCTGCTTTGTTTGCTTTGGACTGGATTCATACAAAAGTTGAAGGCGATACCTCACTTATTCCTAATATTACTGACTAAAAATATAAAGCGTATATTTAAGACATGTAAATAAACTTCCATGAGCTTAAATCTGAATTAGTCATGCTAGACAGTCTTCTTTTCTATGACTAATCACCTTAAATGCCCCGCGGCTCACTCATTGTCAGTTTACTTACATTAAGAGTGGGTGTCAAATTCTATGGAGAAATATAAATTAGATGAACTGTATGACAATCAAACCTATCAATGTAGACCCGCCAATGAGTGAGCAATTTTACTATGCTATTCGTCAATTTCTGTGAAAATAATTATTTTGTTAACATTAATCATTTAAATTACAAGAAAGTGATTTTGCTTGGAAATCTGAATTGCGTGTTTGTGGTAAGTAATTTATTTGTGCATTTCTTGTATGAGTTAGCTCTCAATTAGACAACTCAATACTCACAATCAGTAGGCAGTGAGAAAGAGGATTTTTCAGTGTGTAGATGATTGACCTGCAGTAATACATAAACAGGAGCGGAAGCTCCTCGGTTTTCATTCTCATTGAGCCTAATGGTTTAATGGTTCTAGAGAATATTTGTTCTAACACTTACTGAGTCAGTCTCTCACAAAACGTATCTGTGCATTTGTTATGGTTGAAAGTTCAAAGTAGAAACTTCACTCTCAGTCACAGTCAGTTTTTCAAACAGAGTCCTTGTGTATTCCTGTG
The DNA here is from genome assembly GCA_019776185.1 of Plutomurus gul. Classification (NCBI taxonomy): domain Eukaryota; kingdom Metazoa; phylum Arthropoda; class Collembola; order Entomobryomorpha; family Tomoceridae; genus Plutomurus; species Plutomurus gul. Next base: position 14,144 of record JABASC010002267.1, on the reverse strand, counting down.
GTATGGTATTCATTCAGACAGTCTCCAATTAATTATCAACAAATTTTTCTTTAACTTTCTACTGCACAATTTGTATAGTAAAAGTAATACCATGTTAGGATACACAATTAGTACTCAAAATATGTAACGCATTATGTGTTACATACATCACTTGCTAGCGCATTATCATTACTTTTATTACACAAAGGGATTGAAACTAGAAACCACGACAAATAAAAGGAAAATGCTTATATAAGCAAATGATTGTTTCCCACTAGACTGTTAAACATACAGCAGCGGTCAGGACAGTTTATAAATGATCATGGTGTAGAACCAATTGTAAGTAAATAAGTCACCAACTACCTTATCGCTTCAACGTGTAGAGTGTAGATGTGTTGGTATAAGAAATTCAGATTTATTTACGTTGCCACTTTATATCTGTGGGTTTTTTTCGCCGCCACCATCGGACAATATAAAAGATCAATAAACGAATAGCTTAAACAACAGAATTTAATTGTGGTCGTTCCATTGAATTGTTAAGATTGCTGATTACTAAATAATGCTAAATAATCATGCGACACCAAGCAAACGAATTACAGCACTCAAGTGTTTGAGAAATACGTTTTGCCAGATTGTAAAAATATTTTAACGAGTGGGGCAACAGAATTTTAGGTAGATCCTTCTTCATTGTAAGTATACATAATTTTTTTCTCAATGCCATTTTAAGATCCATTAGAATTACACGAGGCAGTATGCGTATATACGATGAGAAAATCGCTAGTGCGTTTTGTTGTCACCCTGTATATAAATACCGAATATATACACAACTTAAAGGAATACAATATACGACCCTCCTCGTGACAATATTTACAAATGCATTAACCCCGGTCTCACTATTTACATTTTGGTCATGAACGTACATAGCAGACATGGAAAAGTTCAGATCTCCACTGTAACTCATGTCACGTCCTCAATTCGGCTTCAGATCACATCATCACCACATCGCACACAACACATGTACTTACATAAACCACAAGATACGAAAATAGTAAAAACTGGTCCGTATCGGGCTGGCCCACACTGACTGTTAGTGTGATATTTAGTATTATTATTTATGTCTTCATTATGGATTTAATTTATGATGTAAACAGTGCATAAGTTCAAGGCGCCCAGACAGTTATTTGATTCTGTACTGGATAATATCAGATTCATATTATGACCAATCTGTTCATAAATACATTGTAGGTACACAATTTTATATGTACAAGTTTATATTGAACCAAACATGTTTATTATTCTTGTCATGTAACCTACAAATGCTGACATGCAAATATGAATGGACCTGTGTGTAACGAGAGCCCAAAGTTAACGCTTCAATTGCTTTTCTATTATTGAGACTTGGCCGGATTCTATCTTCTAACTTCTACTATTACATACTCATATTCTCGTTAAACAGAAATTCTGTGTACTCTTCAAAAATGAGTTCAGAATTGTGTTGTTCTAGACTTAAACAAATTATAACTGTCAATTGTTTGATTATGTTATTGTTATGTCTATAGATGATTATTTTTTCAAATATTTCATTTACACAATACTACCATGTACCTCTAACACAAATAAATCGATATCTCCATTCAGCTGGACAAGTTAAAAGTACATTTAGTGCTGTTTTTCGCGAAAGGTTTTTATTTTACTTATGCTTTTCACGCTTCCAACGAAATGGAGAAAGGGACTTTCAATAAATCGAACCTCACACGCTTGTTATACTGCAAAGAATTTATTAGCAATTTACCATTGATTCAGCAGCACAAACGATTTCCATATTTCTAATACACAAAATTTGTGCCACCTACTGCAGGTTCATTTGTGGGATCCATCCAACTAGGTTATTATTATATTAATTTTTGTTAACTTTATAGCACTAAAGCACCTACCAATTTTTGTACGATTTAGGTAAACTTCATAATAATCAGCAATGTGGATGTTGCAGCATAGAACATAACATCACACCGCACAGCATTCTCTATCGCTCACACACAAGTAAGCCAGTAAAAATGAAGTCAGCATTCAATTTGTTTGGATAACTGTGCTTATCTGCACAGTTAACGCTTTAAGTACGGCAAACACTTAAACCCTAGAATTCCCAATCGGAATTTGACATGGGCTACGGAAACAAACCACCGACCAAACTTGGTAAAAATTTAGTAGCATCCATGACGCAATTAGTTCAACATTCTTCTACTATTTATTTATGCCCGTTATTTGAACCCTGCTTTGATTACCCTTCTTATTCACATTTTTTTATTGAAAAATCTCAAGTAGGGAATGTGCGAATTTCATTCTTAGCCATCCGCAATTTTCGTGAATAATATTCTAGGCTCATTCAACAAAGAGAAAAGTTATAAATCTAAAGGGGGAGGGGAATCTAAAACTGAGCGTATGTTTATAAACATACATTATGCCCACCACTGCATTGTTGAGCAATATGCTTTATTTGAACAGAGTTCACATACAAAATTAATTGGTTAAAAATCATATAGTAAAAATTAAATGCAGCTGTTCATTTAGTGGTTTAGGAATTCCTTTTATGGGATAATCATTAAAAAACCTTTCATGAACTCCATTTAACCGGGTTAAATAAATTAAGCAACATTTGCAACGGATTAATTACAGTTGCAATTTTGTATGCTTCTGTGTGTAGTATGTATCTGTCTTGTTGAAAAACTTTGTCGGTTCCCGTCCTACGCATTAAATGGTGTGACAAGTATTTAACACACTCTGTCAGTTTAGAGCGGATAGTGTTGGAGTGGCAATTAATTGGTGAAGCGAAAACGGTCCATCGGATAGATAGGCAGAACACACATTGGGAACACCAGATTAAGTGTGATACTAGTAGATTATTTAATTTTATCTCTTCTCTGTAAAAACTCCAGTTGTATACATTAATGGATATGTGGCCATGACGTTCACAAACATATATTCTACAAAATATTATATGAAATTGTATGCGCATAATGTTCGGCATTATTTCGGCATGAGATAATAACGCTCTGCAATATTCTTTCTGGTGTCAGTGAAATTACAATGCAAACACACAATGTATGCTAATGTAGCTAATGCATGCATATATAATTTTGTCTGCTTATTTTTGCACATGGCAAATGATGATGAAGTTATTCTCTTGGTGTACATTTCCAGATCGGCCGGCAGTGCCACCAAAGCCAAAGTCAGATCCACCAATCAGCCCATCCTTGGCCGGAGAAAAGCAAACGACGGGAACGCAAGTTAATTTAATGAGAACACATTCAGCTGGTGAAAAGAGGTACAATTTTGAAAAATGTCTTTATAGATTAAAATTCATCAGATACAAATATATATTTCTTTTTAAGCATTATTTATTTATTTTTTAATAGTACTACTTGGATTGGTTTGAATGTTAATAAAACTGTTGCGTATATTGATTGTGACAGTAACCTTGATTCTGGTTCATTGATTAGTTCATTTATTCACTGTGTTCCCATTACAGCCATGCACAGTATTTGTTCTACGGAGTAATATAATAAAATACTGCCAATCTAAATCAATGTAAATATTAGCGTTCATAATAAATAATACAAACTGTGTAATAATACGATGCTTAATTCTTACCCTCGATTTCTTTTAATATCTAACAATAGTATTATTACGTAAATATTTTTGAATCAATGTCAATGAATCATACACAAAGAAAAAATAGTAATCAATAGTATTAGGTTACAGTCAGGGTACAACATTCAGTAAAATTAGATGAACAGACTAATAATTATCAGTATGGATATAACCGTAGTAAAAATACAATCATACTAGGAAATTTTTATCTTAGGATAGGATACTTTTTTTTAATTCAATTTCGTAATTAAATTTTATTGTTTAAAAAGTTTGTTCCATTAAATAGTTCTATTTCCAGGATTCTATAAGCCCATTTTTAAATATCAGTTTAATAAATACAAGTCTATGATCTCATTGTCTAAACTGTCTAAAATCGTAGTGTGGCTTCTGTAGTTTCTTAAAAAGTCTATTACGTTTATTTTCTACTGCTGCAAACATCCTTTTTCTATTTCCGCAAAGGGTGTCTACGTTTATTTTTATTTCCGCAAAAGGTGTCTAACATTTTTGATTCACCGTTCAAGATTTTATTTTATTGTGTACTTTATTTTGTTTCAATAATAAACTTTTCTGAAATTCATGCTGTAAATTAATCAAATCATCTTCTGCATCAAACTTATTCTCATTTCAATTTTCATTTCGTATGTTAGACTTACGGATAAATGACTAATTGTAAGTATCGGGCATTTTGACATGAACAACATAAATCCGATCTTAAGTTTTTTTGACTCAATAAAGGTAGCCAGTAAGTATACACACGTTTCGATGTAACCTGACTAGTAATGATACAAATTTCATAATAAATGTATCTATGGGTTGTAGAGATCTATAATATACTGGTTTACAAATTTACTGATTTTGTATCCTGACTGTATCATATATATGAACCTATTTTAATGTTTCCATTAACCCAATTGAATAGTAGATCTGAGAACAATGACTCATAAATTTCTGTTGTTCACACGCAGAACAACAACGCAGCATCGCAATGGTGAGTTGAGTCACCAAAGGAAATCGCTAATAGAAGACAATAATTCTCGGACACAATCTCCACCTCCCTTACCGCGAGAACGACAAGATTCTCCCAGGAGTCCTCAGACCCCGAGTACTCCTCCCAGTCCTTCCGTGAAACCGGCCCTACCCCCCAAACCGGTAGGGAGCGGGCTGCTCAGTCCTCGTAAAATTGTTTCCGTCATCACCCCATCGCAAGTTAAACCAAAGCCAAAGATCCTGTCCGCAGTGAACCCAATCGTCCGTGGTTTCAACACTAACACAACAACAACTAACAACAACAATGGTGCCATCCTCTCTAGTTCACAACAACAACAGCAATTATTTCTCAACCGACTTCACAACAACAACAAAGCCTACGGGACTGGAGCACCAACACCCCCCGCTAGAAGAGTCGACGAGCTTGATACACTCAACAGCAATAACTCTGCATTTTTAATTGCAAACAAAAATTCTACTACATCTTCTACGCCCGATAATAATAGTAAAAAAATAATATTACCGCACAGTGCAACATCTCCTTCCTTTTTGCACCACTCCGAGCCGGTGAGTCCAAATCGTCCAAATCCCAGAAATTCCCTCCATTTTTTCCATTTTCCTAGTTTTGGTTCCTCCTCAACACCAAAACCCGCCCCTACCACCGGTGTTGGTGGCGGTGTGATTCGAAAAATCGGTGAAATCAAAGCGAAAAGTGCTAGTCTCGGTCGCAATATGAATGCTCCCGGACAAAACGCCCCTTTCAACAAATCCATAACGCTCCAGCGAGTATCTCCACTAGATTTGTGCCAACCCCAGCAGCGATACATCAGCAACGCTCTAAGTGACCTCAACAGTCCCATTCGGAATTTCGGCAGGTCCATATCGTTCGCCCCTGAATCTCATTTACCCCCACCCCCTCCCCCAAGAGCCAGGAAGAAGCCACTCAGTCCTATTCCACAAGGTGCTACTGCTCCCCCTGTATGGCCGCCACCACCTGTTCCACCACCGTCATCAATCCCCACACCCCCTGCTGCCCCCACAGTATCTCCTCAACCCGCACCCGCATCTTCCATCATCAAAGAAGAGTCATCCACAACACCACCCCCACCCCCAGAAACAGCTGATTTGACTGTGCCCCCCATTCAGGCTGCAACATACGCCACGGTGGATATCGAGATGAAATGGGCAATGAGAAAATTAAAGCTCGAACAGAAACAGCAGAAGCCAGAAAGTACGATCAGAGCTGGAACCGATCCAAATGGTAATAAATGTGTGGTGCGCGATGAGCTCATTGAATCCGACTCAGATCGTTACGCGACGATCGCTGAAACTCTGCCTTCAAGCGCCAATAGTCAAGCAGAAGAGAACAGAAAGCTAAACAGGAGCCTTAATGGTAGTATTATTAATAAAGACTCTAGTCAAGACAGTCACAATGATAATAATATTATGAACAGCATTATGCTGGATAAGGACGAGCCGGTGGACAGTGAGGAGAAGACAGAGAGTTGGCTGTCAAAATATTTGCCTGACCCTGTATGCTCCATCAACAGAGATAACAGCTACATTTTCTCTGCTGCCGTTGCTGCCAACAGTACTGATAACAATATTAGGAAGGACACGGCCAATAATAATAAAAATAGTATGCTAGCAGCAGATCATTTAGTTGGACAGGAGGAGGATGATAACGATAATGAAGATATTCATTATGAAAATCACACGACCACTTTTAAGTTGGCCACGAAAAGTAAAGCTGTTGAGAATTTAGCAGGCAATGAAATATTGGCGAACAAAAGCGAGAAAATTGATAAGGACGCTGATGATGAGGATGATCAATTAGGGGAGAATAAATCGTTTCTATTTTGCCATACGGTTCGAATTGATAGTGACACGAACAGTCAGATTACATTCTCGACGACGAAACAGTCTGCCTCAGAGGAAATTGATTTATCGAAAGCAGATAAGAATGAGAGTGGAAAAGTGAAATTGGAGAAGGACATCTTTGAAGGGTTAGAGCAGGATGTAAAGTATTTGTCAGTGTGTGCGCCTGAGGACGAGCAGAAGAATCAGAGCATTGAGCAAGATGAGAAGAATAACAAAGAGTCGATTGAAGAGAGAGGATCTTTCCTCTACTCAAGTGGAAAAGGTTTAATTCACCTTGCAGGCGAGAAATTGGAGGAATCCAATGAGAGTACTACAGATGATAAAGAGAAAATCAGTGCAAGGAATGACCCCGAAAAATTACTCCACCTTGTCGATGAGAAAATCCAGTCGGCTGTGTCGCTCTTGTCGAATCTGTCAGGGAGAACAACTCCTCAGGCGTCAGTTGAAGAGAATAATAGTTCTTTCTTGGCCAGCTACACACAAAAAGAGCTCCTTGCTATCCATTCGACGGAGAATATTTGTCAACAGGATAATCTGGATCCGCTGGATAACAAAGATGCAGAATTAGTCTCAGAGATTATCAAACAACGATTTTTAAGCCCGGCGCGTGGGATTGAAGGGACGATTCCACCTGCGCCAAGATCTCCAGCAGATTTTAATAAGGAGAAGGAAGAGGAAAGTATCACTGTGAATGAGAAAGAGAACACTTTGACAAAAAGCGACTCTTTCCGGCGTAGGTCTTGGAATTGTGAAGACGCGGGCAGTCCGTCGCCCAGTGACTCGTCTTCTGCAGGAAGTGTTCATAGAGGGAGAGCAGCTACCACAAGTAATTGTACACCGCGTACCGCTAAATCCTGGGTTTGGGTTGACGAGGGAGAAATTTCTACGGGTGCCTT
>JABASC010002266.1:0-18373 GCA_019776185.1 Plutomurus gul | reverse complement strand
TCTGGTACTGATGGTCGAAATTAGCATCATAGTATACAACCACTATTGGACGAACCGAATAGAAATATTGCTGATTTTGCTTTGTTCTTTGTCCGACAAGAGGTCTGTAATTCGCCCTAATGAACTCAGCTATTTCGTCTCCAGATTTTGATACCTTAAAAGTCAAGATGTAGAATACTAAATTGTCATTGTTTATAAAAATATTAACACTATAGTACATAAATCCAAAAAGCTTACGTCTCTTAGGATGGCTTCTTTCAGTTCATACTCCGAAACAAAAACTGTCGCCTTCTTGACAATGACCGCTTCCTCGTTCTCTTTTAAACCCAAAGATTTACCTACCTTCTTGCTAAATGTGTGAACAAATCTCAAAGGTTCCTCTCGTAGAAAGTTTGCCACTGCAAAGAATTCTTTGTAAAAAGGTGAATCTCTCGACGTAAAAGTACCAATGATTGTGGGAATGTATCTTTCGATTCTGTTGTCAACTTCCTGAGTGTTTTTACACTCCTTCGTAGGGCTTTTTCTTTGTTCTTTCATATACGACACAATGCCTTTGAAGTCCCGTGGCCCTTTGTATTCAAATGCTCGACCGTGACGGAAAACATACATTGTTGGCCAGCCGCGCACCTTAAATTCGTCCGCTATCACCTTATGAAGTGTTCCCTCTATTTGGAACGCAATAAAACAAACAAAATGATTAATTTCTATTTTCTTGAACTTGGAATAGAATTAATTTGCGATAACGTACCAATTTGGGTGAGAGGAACCCCCCACTCCTTCAATTCTCTCGCAGCATTAACGTATTCTGGCTTTATCTGGTTTCAATTAAACATCTTTAGATATATGTAGATTATATAGATATTGTAGATTGAATTATGTTTGAGAATTCTATTCCTAACTATTGCCAACAGTTCTAATACTGACTAAATAAGTGCATACACCTGTTTAGGCTAGAGGTAATGTTCTAATTGTACCTGCTGACAATGCTTGCAGTAATTTGCATAGAAAAGGACAAGTACTAAAGGTTTCGTGGCCAAATAACTGGTGAAATTGTCCGCTGACAATTCCAATACAGAGGTTGGTGGAGGTCTCCATTCCGGATTAGTTCTCATTTTCATGTAATTTATGAGTCCTGAAATAGTACATTCAGACAGACAATTTTAGCTGAAATGATTATAATTTACCTAATATAATTTTTTACAGCTACATAAGTATATGAAATTGAAATTCAGTAAAGCATAAATAATCTTACCGTCAGTAGATCTTTCTCCATTAAATTCCTCCTGTTTAACTCCATTATGAAAAAGGATTATAGTAGGGAAGCCAGTGATCATGTAATCTTTGGCTAACTCTGTCTCGATGGTGGCATCCACTTTTGCCAGTGTCAAATTACTTTTCTTGAGTTCCTTTGCGGCTGCAGAAAACTGTGGAGCTAACATTTTACAGTGTGTGCACCTGCCATGAAAAATACTCATACTTAAATTTCGAACCTAATCCGAAGAATCATAAATCCTAACCTCATGCGAGTCAATCTCAAATTGAGATTCTCTACAAGTTAACAAATAAATGATGAATATACAACATAAAATATTTGCATATACGAATCTGGAAGGAGATCATATCTTACCATGGCGCATAGAATTCCACAAGAACAAATTCCTTGGTGTGTATTACATGTTTAAAGTTTTCTCTAGTCAACACAGCCACAAATTCCTCCTCCACAACTTCATAGTTTCCATCCACGTTATCCAGTATCTCAACATCTGCGGATGATTAAATTACCAGATTGTAATTGAAACACGATTACATCACGAAAAATCCCAAAGGTAAGTAATTATAAGCTCTTTTTTGAGAAATTGCTGTGTAGAATTTCATTACCTCCGTCATTCACAACAAAGTTGGCTGGCAGATCGATTTTAACATTTTGTTGTCCAGCTTCTGCAGGTAAAACAGTGAGGAAAGAAGAACACGTTAGCAGGAATAAAAGAATTCCCATCATCGTTATATGTACCAGGAAGATATTGAGTATTTATTTATCACAAAGGCACTGTACTGTATTGCAGCGTATAACGATTTCAGATACCACACGGAGATAAGTGTTTAAGAGCCCTAATGAAGTAGAGAGTCGACTGTCTGGTCTTCCGAGTTCAGATGGTGACCACACCAACCAACCGGCGAGCTCTAAACACGCTGACGTTGATGAGATAATCTAGTACTGTCACTGACAATGATTGACTGACATTGTCCAACCGTAAAAAGAAAATTCTTTTCTGCGTCCTTACAGTCTCCGTGTAATAATAGATGAGGAGTCTTATTATTTTCCGGTCAGGATTAGTGAAGGAATAATTTAAACGTGCACTACAAAAACAAAATCCATAAACACGGGTGCTTGCAGCACAGTACCTTTTGAAAATCTTTCAAATGTCAAATAGTCTTGATGCCCGTTATCAGCATTTCGTTCTTACCATTTCTATTTCTACATCATTCTACTGTAGTTCATACATACGTGTATGTATGTATGTGTATTATAGAAATAGTTGATTGGCTAGCGTAGTAGGGTCAGTCTTAAAACACGGCGATTTTACCTCAGGGGATTTCATACCCTTTTCCGTGCTCTTGTAATGTAATGTAGCAGGTGGCCAATTACGTACACATTCGTTTCATACTAGTTTCTTATATCTAGGTATGTACTTGTACGCAGAAGTTGTTGTGCACATAGGAAGACTTTTGTCAGCTAGGTTAGACTGAAGCTATAAAACTGCAGGCACTTAGTGTAAATACAAAAGTAAATGCAGATTCCCATTCAGGTGTCAATGGCCGAAGAGGTTATGTAGCCGTCTATCTGACTGCATCCCCTAAAACATTTTTGGCTGTCTTAGCCCAAAGCGATTTGGCGTGTGTTTTCATATCTACTGTATACACTGGTAATACCATACATAATACATACATATACTACTCGTGTGCACGTCTTCTTAAACTTAAAACACGGTGGTGTTACACATTATGACAAGTCTGAGGAGGAGATGGTGTGAATGAAGAGGAGAGCACACAGCACAGAGGATGAATTTTGACTTGTACGACTTGTACTATTATTATTATCCTAATATAGTACAATGCATTAAAGTGTGTTTGTGTGTGTGTGTGTGTGTGTAGTGGGTAGAGCCGCGGAGATCTTATTAATGATACTATACACATTTGCATGTGTATGTATTATTCTCATCTGCTAGAGATTAGGTAATGTAATATCTGTACAATCTCGATTGCTTACTATTATGTTCATTTTATATGTACTGTACATATAATCTTCTAGCGTTACTATGAAACATGTAATTGAAGAATTATTGCTTTCATGCATCACAAATTGCAAATTTACATTTTGGAAGACAAGACGAAGAGCTGCAGACTGCAGAAGATGCTCTTTTGAGAAGTAGGCAACTTTGTTGTCCCTTGGTTGTGTACGGTACTCAACAGCCAGTTGGCATCCTTCGTACGATTCTTTGTTGCGTGATGCGTGGTATGCGATGCTGTTTGTACACTGCACGTACACCAGATCCCTGCTTTATTTCGCATACACCCTTAAAATTTCCTCAAGATTGGAATTTCATTATATATATTGCATTATATGTACTTTTCTGTTGTGCTTAATGTTTTTGTATACCGTAAGTAGGCTTACGCAGAGACAATTATTTAAAATTTTATGACTTTTAATGACTTAAAATGACTTATTACATGTCAAATATCCTGTATCACAAAGTTTCTGACTTTGTTCGTTGTGGACTTGAACAAGTTGTGTCTGTCTGGTGTGTGGGTAGTGCAGGTTACTTTTGGTTGCTTTTACAAAATGAGAATCTACAAGGCACTGTGTCCATGTTCTTAATAGACGAGGCAATATTCATTCACAGAGCAATGACAAATGAGATTTAAGCTGGGCGATCCCTCCGCTCTTTATTGTGGGCCAAGATACATAATTGGCCTCTCTTGGTGAACAATGAGATGTGATCCGAGGAAATCAACTGTTGGTATAGAGGTGCTTGGGTGGGGGTATGTTTAGTTATCATACTAATATTATGCTAAGTAATAAGGCATTGCAGTGGTCAATGAGATGATGATGTGTATGGAAAAGTAAACCGTTGAATGTAAGTGTTTTGTTTATTATATTATTCATTTGGACGTTTTTCACATTTGTATTGCACTTAAGTAGACATATTTTTGTGTGCCATCGTACTCACAGTGTCAGATTACTACCCAACTTTAGTATCAAAGCAGAGAGATAGTACGACGAAGACGCTGCATTGAACGTCAATGAAATGATAACAGTAATTGAGTTTAATTATAACATTAGTATCAAAGCAGAGAGATAGTACGACGAAGACGCTGCATTGAACGTCAATGAAATGATAACAGTAATTGAGTTTAATTAATTTTCTTAGACCGTGGATACAGTCAAGTGATTGTGATATAGAGAGTAAGTCATGCGTTCCCAAGTGGTACATTTCATTCACTAGCGATAATGAAACTGGGCCACTGATCGTGCATTTCGGAATTTGTGATGATGCGTCTTTTAAGATTCCTTCGAGTGACTCTGGTTGAATCTTGAACACAAAATTAGCAACACCCATTGTCAAACAAATTCCATAGTAAACTACACCTTTGATAGTGGTTATGGTACAATAACATGTCTTCATCGCGGTGTACTATTTTTATATTTATGATGCTGCAAAACAGTTGAACGAATGTCGATCCAATTGTGACAGAAGTCCTATTTTCTTCGGTTCTTTTATAAAATATACAGATTAAAAAAATTATATTTACACTTTTTTACCCTTTCAATATCTGAATTTTCAGAAAAAGTTCTCTCAGTAGTCGAGTTGAAAAAGTGTACATATTATAAAAATGTAAATGTCTACCCCACAGAGCCAAAAGGTTCATTTTGTGCAATGGCCCAAAACATAAAAATGACGATTAGAATCGCTAATCGATTAGCTCATTTGCCCGCCACCAATGACTACTTATTGTTAATGAGAGAGGTTCAAGGTGATTACGTGAATGTAACCTCTACCTTTTATTTTTTAATTCGAAACGTAAATAAAGCAAAGTTTATTCAACCTCTTACATATCTGTACCCCAATGGACTCCACTTATTTTCAGGACAAACACGGTCACACTATTCACATTGTTGTACAACTTGGGAATACCGCAAGGAACATTCGAAAAAAGGTACAAGATTTACACCAAGCACATGCTACATTGCCCTTTTTTCAGTATTGTATGTATATATTATTTTCATTAAATATTAATGTAGTTTCAGGGTTCTCAATGCCTCCTTCACAAAAAGATAGCATTTGAATTGTAAGACTCGGAGTGTGAAGCGTAAGAAACACTCTTTAAAAAGAAATACTCGTTCACTAAACCATAAAAGTATACAGATACACATTCCATCATCTATTATTCTATCGTATGTTTTAGTGGTCTGATTTAGTGGTGCCTACTGTGTCATTTACAGACTCTTAAGTATGTTATCACCATATTAACAGAGTCCATTGGGATGCTACCCGCAAGAAAATCTACAGAGGAACAGCGAGCGTGTACATGACATTAATGTAAATCAGTTATTTGAACAAATCTCATATCATGTGCACGTTATCATTTTTGGTCCTGTGTACAGTTCAGAATGAAAATATGTTAAGTGTGAAATCTCTTGAGCATTTTAGATATGTGGTTGCACCACTTGTATCGTGCACTGTGTGTGTATATGTGTGTGCCTTTATCGTAAATCGAGTTTTCAGTGTGGTAGTGTCTGAATTGGGACGAGCCGACCAAATGTCTTCGACCACTCTCTATACGAAACATAATACTGCATACCTATTGGATTTATTGTAGTTCAACAACAGCATTGCGGTAAAAAGTCAATCCCTTTATTCATCTACACGAAATGCAATTCTGATTGCCTGTACTGGTAATACAAAGCGCTAAATATATGCCGCCCAGTACTCCTTTCCTTACACTCGTAGCTTAGAGTGGACAGGTAATAATACACGAATTTTTTTACAAGTCTCGTTTCACTGTATCAGTGCATCCAACCGACTTGCATACGAATCCATCAAGTAGCACGCGAATAATACAGGAGTTTTCTCATGTGATTTTTAGACAAAGAGAGACTAGCTTCATCATGGACAACTCTGTGCAACGGTTACAATCTGTACATGTAAAAACATACAAATCCTAGTGTTTTGTAATGACGCGGAATATGCATACAAACAAAAATATCGTATTTAAAAGTGCTACTTGCTGTACAGCAGTTCAAGTTAAAAATATCATGGAGGCTGAGAGTTGAACTTAAAACAAAAGAATAATTTTTCTCACGTACTTTTACTTATACATATACCATATGTGCAGCAGAGTAGCATAGGCGGATAAATATTATGCACAGATGTGCACTAATAACCAGTACTACCTTCTCTCATACTATTTTTATGACAGAAACAAAAAAGCGGAATCCGCCTGCCTGATTATTCCAACAGCTTAAGAATGTATTGCAAAACTCTGTATCATTAACATAGCTACTCGAGATATGTACACGGTCACTTGAACTGAGGAAGTATAAACAGGAGACATTAAAACACGCATATAGGAAACAAAGAGCAAAAGAGCTACAATTCCTACTAGTATTATGTTTTCCTAGTAGCGACAATTTTAGGCCGTTGGTTCAGTTAATGGATATCATTTCGTGTCGGTGCTCAAATAGCTCTCAGCAAGCGGGTTCACCGAAAACTCTAGTAGGGTAGTGGAAAAACCCGGCATCGGGATTCGGAAATGATCTGTGAACCATCACAGAACGAGATAATATTATATGGACAAGACGCAGTCGCAATGTAAATTCCATTTTTAGCTTGAAGGCATTGAGAGTTAGTCGGTAGGCACAAAAAGTATACATGGGAAATTGTAAAGAGAGCTCATGCACTGCTGCAGACTGCACACTGAACAGAATAGTAAGTACAGATTCTGTAGTTTTAGTGGATTGGAGTGATGGGACGTTGCGAAGTGGGTAGTATCTCTATGTTCCTTTGCTATATAGCCAGAAAACTTTTGTTCTGTTCCCTGTGTACATTGAGAGAGAGAGAGAAAGAGAGAGAGAGAGAGAGAGACGTAGGTAGTGACTCTACTTTACTACTACATACAACTTCATGCAATGTCCTTTGGCTACGGAAATTCTAGTATGTGTATGCACTTCGTAGTCATTCTTTAGTTGTTCTATTACACTCACTCACAGTCAGTCAGTTCTACTACATACAACTTCATGCAATGTCCTTTGGCTACGGAAATTCTAGTATGTGTATGCACTTCGTAGTCATTCTTTAGTTGTTCTATTACACTTACACTCACTCACAGTCAGTCAGTTCATATATATACGCGGGTTGTTAAAAGCTATGGGTAAAGCATAAGAAAGCTTATCAGTGTCTTATAATACGCGACTACTCGAAGAGCATGCAAACAACTCTATACTAACCATATACACACATGTCTTGAGTTGAGTCGTCGAGACTTCTCGTTTTAAAACAAGCCAGCGAGTTGGTTCTCTCTAGTGTCTTGTCTACAACAGTCTTGCTGGGCCCAGGTTCAATTCACCATATCAGCTGCTGCTCTTCTGTCTATATAGTATTTTCAGTAGCTTATTTTCTAGAGCGTTTTCTTTAGAATTTTTAATATATATTTATACAATTTTAATCCTCTAGTTTATTCAAGTCAATCTATTCAGTGTTCAATCGCGAGGCCAAACACAACTTTTACTCACAGCTTGCTTATGTAGCCAAATAACTGATATCAATACAATTTCTAGTTTTCAAATTATACTAGTGTGGTGTCTGTTGTAAACGAATTCATTCGATAACGATCTATTGCCTAAACAAGGAAACGATTACTTAAATAAGTGCACCCAAAAATCTTTTCCATTACCCTCCATATCCGCCGATTTGGATAAACCACAAGAAACGGAATTTGTAAAAACGGTCGAGTGTTTTGAGTTTTGTGTTTGTGGAAAAATTTGCGTATGCTGAATGCAAGTTTGTTTAGAGAAAAAATTTGACCTGGACTTGGAACGTCGTATAAATGGAACAGAATTTTTAACAGCATGAATTTTCTGTTGTGCTCTAAATCGAAGTGAAAAAGCCTATCTGTTCTTCATCGGCGTCGTACAAGGTGACGGCTCGTCAAATCGTACAAGAAATTATTTAGAGTTGCTTGGCTCGATATCGAAAATTATTCACCTCTCGAAGGGCTTCGGAAATATTGACATATGAATGAATGAATGAAGAAAGAAGAATAATACTGCAGCTCGTTTAAGGAAAACAAGTAGGTGTCTTAGTCTTGTCTACCTTTATTTTATTACATATATATTTACATTCATTTACATGGTGGAGGTATGTAAAGCTCATACCTGGTGCTTTTTGGTTTTGACATTTATTATTGGTACTGTTAAATCTACATATGACAGAAGTACAAGAGTGTACTTGTGGTTATTGGCAGTTCCTGGTATTGTCGTGTTCGCGAAATAGTGAATGAATGCCGAGTGGATGCAGCCAACTTATATGAGTATTGATTTATTGCGTGCATCGCCAAATGCCGGATATTCTAATTCATTATTCATTCATTCAGATAGATGTACTAAAAGCGTTTATACTTAAACTGTAGGTTTAGGTAATAGTATAGCCAAATGCAATACATTTAGTCTGTAGTTAATTTGCGAGTATTTACTAACTAGGTATCTTCAGTTTAGAAATTACTACTTGCACCCACGATTGTGGTATCTAGCAATCGGCAGACTTGGTGAATAGCTTCAAAATTATCCCTGCCCCGTAATTACGCCATTTACATAACCTACTACATAGTCATTCATTTTGCACAATGAAACATTTAGCATTTATTTAATAATACAATCATTTCTTTGTTCGATTTATTAAGGTTCCACGTTCCAGTTCTGTCATCTTGTGCTTCCAATGTAAGTACAATTTGCTGAGCCATGGACGAGTGACGACAGGACACAGCTCACTGCGAAAGTGGATATACTCAAACGAGAACAATACAACATAAAAAATATTATTGTAACACTTATTATGTACGTACGTATGTCGAATGCGTGTGTGCTGAGGTGATCAGATTATTACTATGGAAGAAATTCAATCCTAATGTTAACTTTGTTAACAGAATAGAATTTTCAACGAAAGGTCGTGCGAAATGTCGTATGCCTAAGTTGAGCATGCATGTGGTTGACTGTTTTTGATAAAACTTACTCTTTAAGGTAAGAAGTGTGTCGGTGGTTGCTAAAAATAGTCGTTTGTGGTCTAGGAATCTGTGCTCGTAGAAAGATTGGACCGCTGGAGCTGCAAAGTGTTTAAAAGTGATTCCCAGTAACGTGTAATTATAATAGTTCGCAATTTAAGGTGATTATACTTACTTTAATATCTAAAGTATTTACTTACCTATACTTGAAAGAGTGCAGAGAGACTTTTTAAGATTGTAAAGGTGAAATGGAAAGCGTAATTTAATACGAATCAAATACTAACTACGACACTTGTGTTTGATCTCGTACAGCATCAATTTAAAAATATACATCGATAGATCGCAGAGCGAGTATATTATATTATACCTATACTTGTAGTCGGTAATTAAGTACACTCTATACACGTATCCTCGAGTTTAATTTAAGCGAATCGAATTAGATAATAGTTAGCTTAGCAGCAGATACGGAGATAATAGCAATATTCAGATTAAGGCATCTAATAAAAGTTCAAGACTCCGACAGACACACACACAGACAGATATACTATACAGATACTACAACACAGTACTTACTGATACAAAATCACTCTAGTGCCAAAAGAAAAGCACAAAGCCAACGTTGAGCCATTTTATCATATTGTAAGGATTCTCTGTGCAAGTGTTTCACTACGTCAGCCTCTTTCAGCTCTTCTGCAAACTCAAGGTAAGAAACTGTCTACTCATTACTTACTCAGTTAAATATATAGTAGTGTACATTAAGCACTTTAGGCACGGTACGATGTGACTATGTGACTCACAGCGAACGTGCACTGTGCTGAGATAACTACTACTACACTAAAAGTACAAAGTACAAATACCATTGTTCATTATATTATATGTGCATTTTCTATTGATCCTTGTAACCAAAAGCCTACCATTCATTTGACGAATTATAGTGTTATAACACTTTGACCTATTGCAGTAATACAAGAAATAAATATCGGCAGAGGTAACAACTACTAGGTATTTAATTTTTTAACTTCTTATAAGATAGCTATAACAAGTAAAATGCAAATCTTGGCATTGCAACTCACAAAACTATCACATCATATCTCAAATCTGTACTTTCTTCAGTTTCTAACAATACGTGGTAGTGATTACACCAAAAACGAGTTGAACAGAGAGCCTAGTCAGATTCATGAGTATATAGTGTATCTGTATACAGCAGAGTTTGTTTGAACAAATGTAAGGCTCTTTACGATTATAGTTGCACGAGAGATAGCGATGGTAGCAAAAATTTAATCCAACGAGCTTTTCTTATTGAATTATCTTAAATCTCTTTTCCAAACGATGAAAAGTTGAATGCTAACGACTACATTCTTTCTGTGCACATATTATGCATACGTAGGTTAGTATGTTTAATAAATGCACGTATATTAAATGTATTATAAAAGACCGAGTCGGATGTTTTAGTCCAATGCAAAGAAGGGGCGAATATTTCAAACAAATCTCTGGCTTTATCGATTTCGTAAATGTTATTTTAGCTATAATGACATTTCCTCGGCTACTAAACTGGTAAACTTTTCTACAATATCATTCACATACTTATTTGATTAGTGGAGCAAAGTGTTATATACACACACAGTAATACTAACTGTACGTATGTAAGTAGAGAGCAATTTCAGTTGGAAAATTAATGCGTTTGCGTAGGCACTTTGAATATTATTTTAGTAAACTAGCTGATGGCAATATATGAGTTATCCGAAATGGCAGTAGTGAGCGTGAGCGTTGCTGTGCTTACCTCTTGAGTTTCCTCTCACCCAAGATGAGAAGATAAGGTCCTGGACTTCCTCTCCTCAGCATGATATGCTTAGTTAGGTTCATACAGAATTGGAGCGTGAAATGATAATCCAAATCCATTATTATTATTATTAAATTTGTCGGTACTCTAGCTCTAGTAATTGAGTGGCAGCCAGAAGCTGTTATTCCTAGCAGAGAGCGTAATATTTCTGTGAATATGTATATAGTAGTAATAGTAGCACTTGTATGTACTTCTAGGCAAATAAGACAATTTATAATGGCTTATTCCGATATATAGTGCATAATATTCATTGAGAGAGCAGCAGAGCAGAATCACGTACAGAATTGGCTGTCTGTCCTGAAATGAACTTTAAGCTTTACTACTACCATAGTTCAACATTTTCTAACATTTACAATTATAATATAGTACTAGCTAGTACTTTTATATTATATAAGTACGTACTTCAAATTCAACTTGTGCTGTGATAAGCCCGCACAAGCAGATGATACTAACCAATGTCCTATCTTCACACAAAGTGATTAATAATGCTATATGCAGCAGCCAGTACTACACACTTAAGAAGCATATATAATATGTAGGGAGAATAAGGATAAGCCTGCGACCAAGTCAGACGAACTCTCGACAAGTCTGCAGTATCTCTTCTCAATATCACATAGAGACAAACAATGGGAAGCGGGCAAGACAAGGCAAGAGAACAGCTTGTGGTAAATAGTAAATGTCAATCCAATTAAGCTTGTAGGGATTTTGTAAGTGGTGAATGAACATACTAGAGCTGCTTTGATACCGGTTCACAAGTTCATCATATCACACACACAAGTTTCCATATTGTAGCAAGAACGGATTGCAACTATTACACTTTTAGGGCACACAGTTCACAGTGAATGCTACAAACAATCACCTATAGTACTGTATAAATGAGAGTGCAGAGCACTGTGTAATCTGTCTTGCAGTACCATAACATTTAACATTCCAAATGTCCATGCCGTATTTACTAATGTGCATCTATCGGTGAACCGTAGTGTTCCTGAGAATGAGTTCTCTTGTGAGGAAGAATGAGAAAAAGTACAACGATGCACGATCATGCTATATTAAATTATCTACTTTCATTATAATTTCCTATCCTAATTAGTTGCAGTCGTATCTCGTATATATTTATCTACGTCACAAGTATATGATTGAGCCTCACTTCACAACAGATCAGTTAGACTTAAGGTGTAGTTACTCGCAGACAGCATAGGCATTCTGAGCTATGACTGTACACCTATTATGACAAGGTGTACAGCCTCTTGCGTTAGGACGAATGTACACACGGAGATAGATACTAGAAGATTTACACAATAAAGCGTAGCACTGGCTGACTCACCTGGATTTGTACGTGAGATGATAATGACAGTCAAACAAAGAGAGTCACACTCACAAGACTAGCATCTGTAGGCGGTCCTAAGGTAGATAACTGTTGGCAGTTAAATTAGTATTTATCCCCTTTTTGCTTTTTTGCTGGCAGTGAATTTCATCGTTTCACTTTATCTCTTTTATGTTTTTATGTCAGTTGAGGCATTATACACATGAAATGTACGGTACATGCCGATGTAAACCGTAAATGTAAATATTACAGAATGAAGAGAAGGCAACAAATGATAATATTATTATTGAAGGATATGATCACACATCTACAATACATCTTCTATCTAAGTGCACCTATTATCACAGGAAAACTAATAGATAGTAGTAACAGCAAAAGACAATAAACTATTATTGTAAAATTGCATGCGAAGGCAAAAGTGGAAGTACGGCATTGTTTAACGCTAACTTATAATTGCTACTATCAGTTAATGCTCATCAGCACGTGAAATCTGACCCGTTATTATACTTTTTATACACTTTGCAGAATCAAGCTCGACATTTGTTGTCTGTTTTTAAGACATCATTTTTATATTTCCCCGTACGAAAGGATTCGATGTCGTCTCGTCAGTTTTGTAGTTACATAGGTTTGTGTAGTCATTATTACTAAGTGTTATTATGTGGGTTAGGTAATATAATAATGACTCTTTCTTTTCCGCACTCTGTACTACGGATCTGTGCGTGGACTCTACGGCCACATCACACACCTACATAACTATCAAGCTGTATCTTCCATCTGTATTATTATATTATAAGGCAAAGGCAGACTGAAATTAAAGTAAATACCACATTACTACTGACATTACACACACGTGTGCTGATCTTATGTATATCGTTAGTTTCATTAGAAATAGTGCGGTGAATTCTCATTTTCTAGTCTTGTATGTATATGCAATTCTTGATTTGCTACGCTGCGCTGCCTGCCTCACTCACTCTCAGCTCTTCTCAACCTCAACTATCCCACATTAAGCGTTTCCTTGTTGTTTTAGTGCAATAATAAATGGAGTTATCAATACTTCACAGCGCCACAACATTTCATTCAACACAGTAAATTCCAAGTCTTTTAAAGCCACACACATACACGAGTAGAAACTCGAGCCGGCCCCAACAATAAGTAATAATAAAGTAGTAACAATAATTTCAGTGTGAAGAATAACATAAAATCATACATGAATGAAATATAATGCTTTCGGTAGAGGTCAAATGTGTGTGGACATTCCTATTGCTGTTTTGATTGCAATTTTGTGCAAAGTTATGCTGATAATAATAATTGCAATCTATATGCATTTTAACAGAGTCCCACGTTGATATTGGCACATCTGTGCGAGTTATGCATTGCAAGTTTATACCGTATAATAATAGTGGGTATGCAAATTTGCCTTGCACTTATTATTATTATTGTGCACATACTACTGGTAATTGTAGCTTTCATTTTGCACTTTTATTTGATTGACTGTTGGTGAGCTCGACCTACCTATATGTGTAGCATAGACCGTTCTAATCTAATTGTAAGTAATACATTGAGGATTGCGTATCATTTCTCTTGGGGTAGGTGCTTATTGTCTGGCAGTCTTGTCTGTCATTAAACGGTCGAGAGCAAGGTATGACGTGAGGTGATGTACCGTAAGTACTTAAGAAAGTACATGAATAAATGGTAAGTAGCATGTAAGTTTAAAGATTACATTGAGACTACGTATTCCAATCGAAACTGTCGATATGTATATACCTATATGTAAATGTACATACGCACAATAAAGCCCAGCACAGCCAACAGATAATAATTCTACAACTTTTTCCTAATTGGGCCAATACTTCTTTTGTATGCAAGGCAAATCAAAAGCAGTAAAAAATATTGGTAATTTAAGCTCAAGGCAAGACAACTCATAAAGTCGTTGTTGTACACATAAACTTGAATTCAAATAACTTTTCTCTCTAGAGTCACATAAAATCTCAACTGTAGTCATGAAGTAAACTGGCTAAGCGCTGGATTGAACCTACAACAATTGTTGCACTGTGCAGTGAAGTGAATCATATTGTATCATCTTTCTTACCTCACATTCTGTGCACATTTACAAGGCAAAGTAAAGAAAAGCGGAGAGAGAGAGAGAGAGAGTAACAAACAGCTTTAATAATTATACGAGTGATTTAAATACACAAGTAAAACTCTGTGTGCCGGTATTATATGTACATACGAGTAGTACGTCGTGTTGTGGAACTATTGAATTACGTTCTTGTAGTACTCGCTTGTTTAAGTTACACTTGGGTGTAAATTAAATTACGAACAATACTGACTGAGAGAGTTTGCTATGTGCCTGTTGTGTGTTTATTGGTTGAAAACGTACACAGTGTGTACATATGCAAATGCTAAAGGCTAGTTCTGGCAAACTATTAACTAAGGTTATGCTCAGGTAGTTATTCTGCACAATGTACACTCGCACTGTCTGTTGCAGTCGCCATGAGCTTATGTGCACATGAGATTTGGACACACTTATGATCCACAATGTATGCATTATTTATTAGAGTATTTGTAATATGTAAGTAGGCATTGGGCAGAGTTGGTAGAGCCTGTTCTTTGTTGAAGCATCCAATGTAAGGCTTGAGCTAACAGGTGTTTGACGTAGTATGTACATCCTAATCAGTAGTGCAGCTCAAAAATTAGTAGTGCAATGTCGACGAATCAGATACTGTAGATTTTTCTTTGTTGCCAATAAAGTGTCCATATTGAGAGTGTCTAATCAGGGTCTAAGTGAACTAGTAAAACCCGCACTTAAAGAAGCAAAGGTGGAATTAATGGTGTTTTTATAGTATACATCAAACTGTGCACTGTTTTAGCAAGTATAGCCGAACTTGGACAAACAATAAGTTCCTATTTGTCTTACCGGATTGAGTTCAGCATTCAGTAAATGCTTTTCAACTTGTATCCTACCCTGATTGTATATTGTATTAGGTATAAAACAAAACGTTTTGATTTTAACGTGTTAAATAGCACATATGTTCAGTATTACCTCATATGTGTACATATAGACTACGTACTAATAATACACAGCAAGTATTTATCTTGCTGATAAATAATCTGCGCTCTTGAGTATCTAATATAATGGTTGTCAATAGTGGTGCCGATAAAATTGCTGAGATTATGATTCAAAAAGGCATTTTCGTTTAGACAGTAATAACTAAACTTCATTTCGTTCGAACCGGTTCAACTAAAACGTATATACTGCATTACTATTTATTTAGCACTGATAAAGGAACAATAAGGAGGGACGGAGGAGAGACCAGTCAAACTGTGCTATTATTTTGTTTTAGTATATTAATCATATCTCAGCCATACAACATGTAAGTATTCTCAGATAACACTCCACACACACACATGACAAATCAACGTAGGTGCCTGCGAACACTACTTGTAATGTGCTATGTAATAATAATAGTAAGAGGTCCACTCACATAATATATTAAGGCAAATACTACTTACAAACACGATTATTATACTCTGCCGTGAGTTCTTTAACTTGTATGTAGTATTAGTCGATTGTTCTGGCTAACTAACTGGCGTAAAAGAAAGAACGGTCTAAGCATCCTCGTTCACACACTATTGCATTTTCTAATTCCTCGGAAAGAGTTTGTATGTAGTGTTTCTAAATCGTGTACATTAGCTTATAATTATTGTGGTGTGCAGGTATTCTACGCAGAAATAGCTGAAGTGCTGTCTGTTTTAAGTATTATCAGCCAAAAGATAACATTTGCCACCATTATCCTTGTGTTCGACTGTGCTGTTGTAGCAGCTACCTCACAGACCATTTTGAAACTCTTAGCATTGACTTTTGTTTCGTGAAATTGTCTGCATGTGTAGACCATTTAGTTCACATCACACCAGAAGAACTCACAGGGAAAAACTCGCTTAACATTTGCAAACTAATTGTAAATACTATAAGATCTTTGTTTGTACTAATGCCATGTTTTGCCAGTTTTGCTATCCGGTACAACATAAGCTTTCCTATCAAAGAAAGACATGCACATACTTGGTTACATTGCCACGATAATATCTTTTGCAACTTGAATAGATACATACATACATACCAATACCAAAATGTTTGTGCACATTGATGTGTGCACAGGTAGTCGCGGTACAGCAGTTAAACTATTATGTGACTCGCTCTCTTCGTATTGTTGTAGACAGTAATATTGTGTGTGACTGTGTGCCAGTGTCTGTAATCACTTTAATGTGCTTACAATGGGAATAAGCATGCTTTCTGTCAACTGCTCCGTCTGTTTCTCTCTCTCTCTCTCTCTCTCTCTCACGCACTTTTTTATAATACATTTTATGGCAATTGTCATCCTAGCAATTACAAGCTATTATCATCATTTCGGTAGTGTATAAGTGATGTACTACTAGCACTTGCAATCACAATAAGAAAATAATACTAGATTTTTTTATTTTTGTGTACCTGTATGGAGGAAAGCAATTATACAAATGTGCCTGGTGCATTTACACGTAAAAACATATATTTTTTTATTACACAACAGGGTGTAATGAATGAGTTGTCCTACGCTACGTACACCGCACACATCATATTATAGAGTCAGTGCATAGTTTTGAGAGTAATAGAATGAAATCGTATCGTGGATTCAGTTTCCTTCTGTAAATACTTCTGTAAACTGATTTTGTGTTTTGTCATTACAGTTACCCATTGCTGCCGAAACTAAATAACTGCCAATCAGTAGGAGAATCAAGTTCTTGTATTCATACAATACTCCTGTGCGTTGCCAACAGAATCTATTCTGCCAACAAGAGTTTAAAAGCAAGAGAGAGAGAGAGGAAACGGAAGTTACCTTCTTAAATACTGTTCGAACATTAGCGTTCTACTTTAACTCTCCCTGTTGTTTATTTCATCAGTCAGTGAGGCGACGCCTGGGCAGAGCCTACAACGAACAAGACGAAGAGCCAGCATCCAGCAGAAGACAACTTCAATTTGCACTCAACAAAGACAACAGCAATAAAATACTCATAATATTAGCAACCAAATTAGTATTCTGTCTAACCAAGCGAAGCAAGAGTTAAGAGAAGAGGCAAGTCAAGCAGAGTCACCTCCAACGATTCACTATTACCGTGTACAGAAGAAAACAATATTCACGTACTCGAGTGTACTATAAGCGAAAAGTGGAGAGACTTTGCACTTGAGAAAGGACAAGTTGGCAAGAGAGAGAGAGAGAGAGATTATATTATTCTTGCTGTTTGATTAGATTTCAGTTGATTGCTCCAACAATCAGCAGCAATGAAAAGCTTCTCTCAAATTGAATTGGATGGTCTACGCTGGAGCTTGGACAGCTACGTTGAATCCCTCCCACAATTCCTCTCGTAGACTTTATTGCCATTACTTAAGCCAAAATATAATAATAATCGAGGAAGTCAAGTCAAAGTACGTACTACACTCAGCACTGTGAAGCAGAGAAGATAAGACGGGACAAAAAAAAATATATTACACAGATATTACTACTTTAACTAGTTGTAAAAACGATTATACTCTACTAGTACTACGTACCCAGACTTGCAATAGAATTTACTATAACTATAACTGCTACACGTAACAAAATGTTTGAAAAGTCCAAGCGCAGCTTGGTGGCAGCCACTAGAGGAGGAACTTACCGTGTGAGAGATTCGTCCGTGGGACCCGGTTCAGGCAATATTAATGGCAGCTCCTCTGGGCTCGGCCAAGGGAGGAACAAAGGAAACAGATCCAAGACTCTAAATGTGACGGTCGTCTTTCTCGATGATAGTCAGCATACTTTTGAAGTTGAGGTACACACATACTTATTTTTACACTTATTCTGCAGACCTACTTATACATTCAAAGTTCAACATGCAGTGATTTACTATTTAGTTACCGTTAGTGT
>JABASC010002265.1:0-18374 GCA_019776185.1 Plutomurus gul | reverse complement strand
TTTCTGATATCGTATACGAATAAGCACTTTGACTTTTGGAAGAACCAGTAACTTTACAATGCGATTTCCTTTTGTGTACGTAGTACACAGTACACGTACATACAATACAAACATAGTAATGTTATTTTACAACAAGTTCTAAGTACTATTTTAGATTCCACAGTCTACATAGTTTCTGGGACAATGTACACTTTATTTGACCAATCTATATCACTGTACTGAACACACATCGATTTGAATTTCTAAACCGGTTCATGTAACTTTAGAAATTGTTTGTTCGATAATACATACATACTTCCGAGTTTCTGTGGTTTTCGTTCTCCATCGTGAAGCGATTAAATTCTCTATCTTGGAAAAAGTTATAAAAAACGTCTAAGCGATCTTGTACATAGTACATACATATCTGCTAGCATCGTAATTTCAAATTCCTTTATTTGTTTACACTAACAATAAGAACCCGACCATGCGTTGTTTTTCCAAAAATAAAGCGTAAACCATCCGCACATTTCCTTAAGGCTACAATTCACATCACATTTCCATCTAATTTTGTGTTCTGCGGACGATAGTATATTTAGTAAAGCCAGAAATGGAATGTGATAGTCTTGCTGGCTAAATTGTGTCCGTGTAGGATTTCAAAACTACGACAGTATTTCAAACTACCGGTACCACTACATGTACTGCTTTATTAAAGAACATGCTATGTAAATAATACAAAAGCTGGAGTCAAAAGGAAATTACATTGCTATCACAGATTGACGTAGTTGTAGTACGTTGTCCAACTGGCTGCACTGTACAAACAATACAAAATGCCTGGCCTGGTAAGACCAGGAACAACATTTCAAATGTGAATGTACTGCGTGTAGATCGAAAGGAACTTGTATTTAGTGGTGCACAGGGAATTTGGTACACTGGCAAGCATGAATTTATTATGTATTTAAAAGATGGTTTGAAGGCACAAATTAAGATTGTCATCAAATGAAAGTATGTGCTCTTGCATTCAGAATTCACAAATGCACTTCTTCCACACTCGCAACTTATGTAAATGTGTGCTAGTGCTTTATTTACACATTATTTCTGACTATAGGGTTTTATTACGTGAACAGTACAAGCAAGTGCTAAACTAATTCAGCTTCGAGAGTCAAAGATGAAAAGACTGCAGATAATTGTTCAGGCACCAATTAGTCGTGATCTGCCGTACGAAAGGAAATATAAATTTCGTGTTGCAGTATTACTATAGTTTTACGCTTGCGATATTTCCATAATTTTATTTGTATTCTGCAAGCCTAAAAATTTCTTCCCTTAGGAACCATTTAATGGACTACGTAGAAAGAGAGAGACTCTTTCATATACCGTGAAGTGACTTTAAATCTCCGATTTGTTTTAACGCTAATCTGATTACTCGGGCAGATTAAGTTAGAGAATGTACATACAATATAGAGGAGTATCGCTTTTAGATTGGACTAGTTGTACTTACTGAATTACAAGTTGGATCTTCGTCGGTGTATTTTCGGGTTATTCTCTATGTGTTCTCCACCTTTTTCTGATATAACACGTAGTCTTCGCTTCCACGATTCGAAAACTTGGACACATTTTTCAGGGGTAATCTTTGACCACTCCTCGTTAAGACCCTTCAACGTGGTAGCCTTCCGTTTCCATAATGCTTATTTCAAATGACCGAAGCCGTTGAAGTCCAAGGGACTTCACCCTGTGATTTGACAGGTATTTCTTATCAAGTCCTCTGCATAGGCACGAGTATTGCGGGCAATGTCGGACGATGCAGCGTCATGGTGAACAAATACTGTTGAGCAGTCCTACCCATAGAGATGCACAACCCCTTGCTCCGACTGACGTTTCAGCACGTCGCTGACATAGTACTGTGAAGTAATTTTCACTTTGGAGGGCACTACAATTAATGGCAACGTCACACGGCCTATCATTGCACCAACCACCATGATCTTTTTGCGGAGCTTTTCTTTATGTTCGTACACTTTCTTCTCCATCTCCTTTTGGTGGCGAACATTGCCAGTGGGACGTTTTCCGGTCATGTCCCCGATGAAAAAATAAGCGTTGTCAAGCCTGACTGCAAATTCGGACCGATTATCCGCAATGGGGCCCCTGTACAGCCTCCGAGAGTTCATTTTTCCGGTTTCTTTATGAGACGATTTTAAGGCATCTGTTACTAGCTTTTTCTTCGTCATACTTCGTCAACCTTGGTGGATAACTCCAATTGTCCGTTGGAACACCTGTAACAGTGTGCCATCTCGTTCTGTCACATCGGATTCTCTCGGGATGTGAAAATGCCCACTTTGCTAAGTGCCCGATTTCGGGTATTTCTTCACCAACTTGGAAAGTCGCAAAGTCGCAACTCGCAAAGTGCTTTCTCTGCCTCCTCCATCTTGGGGTCCGATTTTCCCCTCATTTCTGAAGATACCGACTTGAAATTTCATTCACGCACTCAAAAGACTCCACACTTTCACATAAATTGAATTAAAACTCTCCCCAAATTTGCATTGGGAAGATATTCGCAAGGGTTACCAGTCCAATCTAAAAGCGATACCCCTTTGTAACTATGTAGAAAGTTGAAACAACTGAAGTGGGAACCACAACATCTCCAACCATAATTTTGACTCATCTTCTGAAAGCAATATCGACCCTTTGTAAGAAATTAGAGATTAGATCCTGTTAGAAGTTAGAACTGACAGTCAGATCTAAGATAAGAAATATTAGCTTAGTTTATTTTTAAAATGTATTTCATTCAGTATTTCTTTGGGTAGGTAGTTCATTCTCTTAAGTTCACTTATTCACTTAAATTGAAGAGATAATAGTAATTCAATGTTGACACTAGTAAAGTATATGTACGTTCTCCATTGATAGAATATATCGAATAGAAATGTATTAATTAAATAAATTGATATAATCTATCTTTGAGTGCCACCACAATATTTGCATTTCGAGATGTTGAGTAGTTTAGAGGTCATGGATTGAGATCAAACATTTTCTGCGCATCTTAGAATCGCCTGAGGCTCTGTGGACCGCTAAAGTACGTTGTTTCACTACGTACATACATGCTACGTACATATGATTAGGTATAACCGTTTAAAAATAGCAAGAATGGATTTGCGACGCACATTTAATTTTCTTAAGAATGCATTACAAGAAACCTAAATTTATAGTAGGTAAAAGATTGGTAGCATTCTGTTTACAAAGTTAGCTTCAAACCGATTAGACCCATTAAGCCCATGACTTCCTTATACTTCTCGAATACCTTAAGCGGAAAAATATTCATTAAATCGAGGCTACTAGTGAAGTTGCACGTAGTGTTCCCCAATTCTACACAACATCTTTGATCTTGCTCCTCAGTAGTCGTATGAGGAATATGGGGTTGACTTGAAGTATTATTACATTCATTTGACTTTTATATGTCTACATATCTACTGCATTCATCTTGAGCTTGAATTCTCTCACCATAACCTATATATTAAATAAGTGAAATTTTATGAATTTCATAATTCAATTCCCCCCTGACCTTAATATATTATGTACACAGTAATCTTAAAAATTACGTGTTTTAAATCTAACGAAATGATTACCACGAAAAATTTATGACATCGTATCCAGCAGCAATAATTGAATGAAAGTCTTTAATTCAGACATAATAGCAAATTCATTTAATCATTTAATGACTGAGTAGCGTGGGTAATTTGGACACAGTTTATGAGTGGGTATGATATTTGAGACAGTTTAGAGATCTGAAGGAGGACAATTTTATTTGTGCCGGCCGCTTCTTTGGAAAACTCTTTTAGTATTAGGGAGTAGAATGAGCCAGTAAATTGATTTTGTGCTTCGAGGTCAATTTTTCGATGAGGTCGAGACGATATTGAAAGAAAGATTGCAGTGCTGCAGGCACATAAATACATACATGTAGCTTCGGTGTACACGAAAAGCTGGAACCTCCCAAGACAATAAATTAGATTATTGCTAAAAGTAAAAGATCCGATAAAATGACTGCATGTATCGCTGATGAATGACAGTCAATATAATGTATACTGTAGGGACTTATATAATTACTGGGGTAGTTACAATATGAAATCGCCAGTATATAAATATTGAAGGTACTAACATAAAGTAGACTACACAACAGCCAGCTCAGACGAACCCGCAACGTTGCTCCCCTGAGGAAGTAGAGAAAGTCGACTCCTACATATGTACAATGCAGTGAAAGGGCAGTTTCACGAATCGTTGACCCAGTTGAATTGTTTATAATTGCAAATCATTTGTACATAGCTCATATTTGTGTTTTCTCTGCCCGCACTGATAAATGAAGTTATGTTTAGTGTTAAGAAAATGCAGGAGTGGAATAACACAACTGAATTTCAAAATATTTATAAACTTACAATTACATGATACTGCTGGTCAGAATTTTAAAGCCGTAACCATTGTTGCATTATAGAATTGTTTTGGTCTGTGTGTACTTGCATAATTTACTAACTAACGAGATATCTTTAATGTCTTGTGAATTCTCTCAGATCTCCCTTATTACTTCACCTGTAATAATTTAAAACCTACGGGCAGTTACTCTGTCTGCCCCCGTCTTTTAAATTATATCGTATACGATTAACAACTCTACAGAGTGAATCATGTATCTGAATTTCTGTATTAAGACAGGAAAATAATTTTCGGTCGAATCTAGAGGCTATTAATAAATTACTCAGTTAACCACGTACAACATCAACATGTCTGGGCCTAGCTCCACTCACTCTTTTATTTTAAAATAAATATATACTAATATTAATATACTTTGTTAGATAATGTTATAGGTTCAGTATTAAATTCTTTCTAGTACTCGTAATACTTACTTTTTTGAAATTACCTGAGAGAGATAACTTACAAGACCACATTATTCAATATTATCGTTTATTATTTTTGTTCGTGTTTTGCATTCGTAACTCGCATTTTATGAAGACTGTTTTTCTGCGGTGATGTAAGTAGTATAGTTATCCAAACTCTAAGTGGATTTCTTATGAATTGATCACAGAGGTAGGCTTGTCTTGGATTTCTCTTTTGACGACAGAGAATCTGCTGAAATACAACACAGGAAGCACACGGCCTGAAAGTCAATTTTCTTGTGAGCTAAAGCATCGGTTCTTGCCACTAATCTTTATTATATACCCATCTACCGCCTGTCATATTATTCGAGGAAAAATGATAGAAATTTTATCTCAGCCGTCGTATAACATACATCTCTCTTGTTATGGTGTTATTAATACTTTCCTGTCCGACTGAATACATATATTTTTTGCTATTGTACTTTTACAAGACCAAATTATTATCTTGCAGAGAAATGATTGAAAATCCAAGAAAACGTCATTGTAAAGAGTAAAACGACATAGAAATGTGTTACGACCTGACATGACTGTTTGGAGCATAAGGTCTTTCGATTATTCCCTTGCTTGTCACATAGTTCTGATGTTTGGAGAGCTTTAGTGATGCGTAGTAGTCATAAGGAAGAGGAAACGTCTCTCTTGTACAGATCCTCTAATAAAGATAGAAGGTCATTCATCCATTAGGTCGCAGGAGGTAGATTGCCTTTTAGACATTATTTATTTTATCTTCCGATTGTCAGATCCTGTCTTTCCTGGAATGACCCTACTACATACACGTATCATGTTCTTGCAACAAACTTGATGTGATATGTAAGCCTTTACGTAATGCCTATACCTATCCTAGGAATCCGACAACCTGTAACATTTTCAAGAACGAAGAACAAGAAACAATTCATATGACTTCTTCCCTTGACTCATAAATGACTTAAAGCAATTATCGTGTGGAAAATTTCATTTACTTAACCGTACTTTTCTTAATTTGAAGTTAATTAGCGAGGAAATTAATTATGAGATTTTACTCCACTATTTATTTAGTAATTAAGTCGTGAGCTCGTGGGTGGGCTGACTGTTCTCTTAATTATTCAGGTTCCAAATTCCTGCACCTGACCTTTACAAATTGCCGACTGCTTCCAGTGGTTAGACCTTCACCAACTAGTCGGAAATGTATGTACAACAATATTATGTAATTTGATAGAACAGCACCATGAAAAAGGTTTTGAGTTGCTTTAATATTCACGTTATATACACTACGTGAGAGTTGGAAACTCAGAAGACCCATAGGTGCTGTAGTGCTGGGCGGTTTAGTTTACATGTTGCATATATGAAGACTTGAGTGGGGCGCAAACAAAATGAGCTTCCGGTTGGCAGCTGAAAGCACGATGTCTTTTGCAGTAAACAGACAGCGTAACTGAATTGGATAAGCAGAATGTACAAATGTATGACAATGACAAATACCACGAACTCAGATACGCAATTCTCCTAAATGATAACCTCCAATGTTTTATTGTATGTATTAAATTATGCATAGCATAATTCATTTTACAATCTACAAGTGCCTACTGTACTATACAGATCTCTACAGATCGGATACCCGATTAAACACAAAATGAAACTTATACAACATTTGTAAACAGAATGTATATGCAGTGTTGTATAATCTGTTTACTCCATAATAGCCAGCAGCGGCCTGAAAATCCTAGAAGTGAATACTCAATGGTTAGCAATATAATTTTACTAGCATGTACCTAGTAGTACTTTTCATGCTCAAAGTCATTGTCTTGTTTATTGCCGTGATAATTCGATCTTGTCCCTATTTCCATGTGATAGTTTCAATGACAATAAACAAGATCGTCCAAGCATAATCCTATGTGTAGGACTACGCGATTACAGGCATTGTACCGCCCGCTGGCAATACCCATGTATTTTGAAGGGCCACCATAAAAGCAGTAGCACAAAAGGAAGCCACTTCTTATAGTGTATGTATTACTCTCATCAATAAAAGTGTTTGCCTTGTGTTTTTACTAGAAGAAGAATGCGAGTGGATTTCTAATGGCATTTTTACACTAATATTTACTCAGTTACCGCTTTATTGAACTTTACTTGTGATAATATTCACAAAGAAATTTGCCTACCGAAGGATGTAACCGTTAGACTTTGTGTTTGTAGGAGTCTTGACTCGTAGAAATAAGTATGCTGACAATGAGCAGGGATGGGGACCCTGGGTTTATGGGTGGCGGCATTTCATGGGTTTTTTACAAAAAACCCGACCCATTGGGTTTTTTGGGTTTATTATGTTAGCAGTCTATAGCATTATTGTGTATTAACGTTTGACTAAATTAAATATTTGAGCTTAGTAAGTGTTAAGAACGTGTTATTAATGAATTATAAGCAGATAACATATAATTCATAAGGAAATCATCAATTTCCTGAGTTTAGTAGTTATTTTGTATGTGATTAATGAATAACATTAATTCGTATAGAAATCATCAATTTCTTAAGTATCCTGTACAATAAATGGTATACTTTGGAACATAAAAAACCCAAAATACCCTAATAAACCCATGGGTCGGGGTTTATTGTTAAAAAACCCGGGTTTTTTCTATCCCTGACAATGAGTAGTACGAGCTGATGTTATAGGCTAGAGGCTACCCAGCAAGAGGCTGCTGATTATATTAATCTTCTTGTTTGGTATTCAGAATATCCGGGGAAAGTATGGTGAGTGTCGAGTGTCAAATGTTTCTACGAAACTTTGTGAACACATTCACTTGGAAGGGATCTTACTTTCAGAAGCGCATTTTTATCAATTTGTAGGCTTCCCACTCTTCTTACGCACAATGCTTCATTAAAGGCGGTTGAACTCAGGCAAAACCAACATGTATTATATAAGCTTCTTAGATTATTGATCCGCGGAACTTTGTATAGTACATAGTACATTTGGGAGCTGCGGCCTAAAAATTGACCACTTTTTATACTTATGCATGTATCTACTACCTAATTCAAATCTTTCTGTTATTTAGTATCATATTTATTACACACTAGAATATCCCATGTACTAAAAATTGGAGAAAAAGTTTTTCGTAATAATTGACATCATAGAAATAATAAACCGAAGGAGCATTTGACCTCAGACAGTTCCATTCCAGTTATCCATATTTATTAAACTAAATAAACAAGTTGGGAATTCACTTGGAAATCTCTTGCAAAGATTTACTTTTGTTTCAGCTAATTACAGAAGTTTTGGTTTGGTTTTGATATTGTGTGGTCATAATTAAATTAATTAAGACCGGTCTTTGTTATGCGCACATAAATAGAATACAGTAGTAGAATCTGTAGCACTAATCTAGCAATTGTCGTCTGGAATATAATTGAATACGTGGACCCACAATCCTCTGCAAATTGTATATGCAGGATTATACATGTAATTGAAATGAAAAGTTGTTTCTCAAAGTAATATGATTTCAGCTCGGATGTATTAAACATCATGCAGTACTCATGCAAAACCTAATTATACTGTAATTGTAGCTGGATTGCTGGATAGTAGGTACTTAATCCACGAAGTTTTGTTTAAACAGAAGGAAAACCATACAAGTTCAGAATCTGATTTCGTGTGTTTTTCAGAAACACGTGCTCTTTCTCTTTCCTTTTCCTTATATTTTATTACCTGGAGCATGAAAGTACAAAGGATAAATATTTTATAGCCTGCTCAGCTGTACTTACAGTTAGACTTAAGTTATTTGATGGATCCTGCAAAAGAAAGTTGTATTTAACTAATAAGAATGCCTGTGAAAGAAGTTGGAGTGACAAGGTTTTACCCCAATCACCAAACGTACGCGTATATATACTCGATGTTGTTTAGTTTTCGCAGATCGATGAAGTGAATAAGGCTGTGAATCCGTGAAAATAATTAGTTTACTATTGTAAACCATTATGCGCAGAGGGTAAGCCGGAAAAGTCTGCTCTGAAGTACACCAGCTTTACTTTTCAAGGAGATTTACTTTTTAAGTAAGGATTAGACTTTCTCCTGACTGCTTTACAATAATTACTAATTAGTAGAAAAATAATGAGCACTCTGAATTCAAAGGTACACAACGAATTTTTTTCAACATGACCATTAAGTACGCAATAGTTACGTAAGTCTGACTACAATTCCAATTGGTGAAATGGTGACGGGAACGAAAGCAGAGAAAGTGAGAATTTCAAGCACGTCGTGTGAGTATGTAGTCTACATTTACTTAAAGTTATCACACCGCCGAATTAGTTAGCGAATAATTAGACTGCAAATGTTTTAGTGCTTCAAACATTTACGAACAAATTAGATTCAGCAACAATTTCTGAAATTGTTACACGTTAACTTTAATGGGAATCTTGGGTTTGGTAATAAAACTTCTAATTAATTATACTAATTAACCTGCGCAATGTTTCTCAGGCTTGAAACGGAATTAATACAAATTGAAATTGTTGAAAGGCTGACTCACATTTTTGTAAATTGTATCTTCAGCTACAAATCAAATCATGCTACAACATTGACTCTTTGAAACGCTTTCACACATTCACTTCCTGTAGAAAGTATCCTTTTTTCCATCTACTCATTTAGTGCAGAAAAATAATAAATTATAAATGGTTGTGTGTACTTGTACTGTCATCCAACATTCTCTAATGGTGATAGTAATTCATAACCTAGTTGAGCTTGAAGAGAAATTTTTACATTTAAATCATTATAACCAACGTTAAATTATAGAAAACGTAAACTTATACGAAATACATACATACATACTTGGATAGCAACTCCGTTTCGTTCCAATAAAGAAACTCAGGTTGTAGTATATTTCATTTCATTTCAAATATTATTACCTGTTACTCAGTTAAAACTATAATTTTAGATATTTCCCAAACATTCTGGAAGGCGGTATTCAAATAATGTTCAATTGATTAGTCAAGCGAATTTGAATGTCTCTTTTATTTAATACGTGTACCATTGTCATAATATTGTCTTAATGTCTGTGTCATCCGTCCATGTAGGACGAGACTGTTGTTGGGATGTGTTCCCAGTTCCCACTGTCATAACATGTACTTGTACTTACTACGTGAATTACCTGTGATAAAAATGATACCTAAATGTTTGTACACGTTTATTGTGATGTCATGTATTTGTCTTTTGTGTTGTTTTGTCTACAGACTGTAGTGATGAGTCTTGCAGTGGTGGCTGGCTACACTCTAGCCTGGCTGCCCTTAAATCTGTTCCTTCTGTTATCCGATCTGGGGCTGGGTGGCATTGAAACTGTGGACCCCTACCTTCCCTACATCTTTTTCTGCATTCATTGGGTAACTTGTTAATATTAAATCACAATTTCCACACTAAAAAACAATTAAACTCACACACATCTGCACATTTCGTCTATTAATAATATTTTAAGTACTTACATTCTCCAAAATGACATGATTTTAATGTATTTCTGTTGCGACAAAAGCTCGCGATGGCTCACACCACGTATAATCCTCTAATCTACGCGTGGATCAACAGTCGCTTCCGTTCCGCTTTCCAAGCAGTGCTGGGCAAAGTTCAATGTCACTGTCATTCCCGTTGTCCTTGCTGTGTCTGTCGCTGTGTTAATGGTGATGTGTCTCCTGTGACGCGTTCCTCCTTTCTGCAGCGAAACAGCATAGGTCGCACTGCTCATCAAAATTCCAATCGAACACAACTTCATCTGCTGAACGGCAGCGGTCAACGGGGAAGTCCCACCGGTGGAAAGTCCTGTCCACGTCATCACCATGAATTGGAGCGAGCCAACACAAATACTCAATTCAATATCAATGGGAACGGTGGCAGCGCCAAGGCTATTGTTCTAAATGTGAATGTGACGGAAGTCCAGGGACCCGGTGCTGCTGCAACTAATATTCATTCTGCACCATTGCATTCTTTCCAAGCGAGAATCGCAGACTCCACGTTGGTCCATGACAAACCTTTGAATATCAAGATTGAAGAGTCAACGTTGTGGACGTAATGCAGGGATTTTATTACTATATACCTACTGATACTTATGTGTGGTCAGTGGTCAGTAGCTAAAGGCTGGCAACGTTTTTGCTGTTGTGTGCATGCAATTTTCAATGTGTAGCTACTAACATAATGGTATGATTACTAGGAACAAAGGATTTTGATACATTAGCGGCTATAAACATAAACATTGCCACAGAAAGCTTTAAGTGATGCTGACACACGGTGGCTACGTATTTATTTGTTAAGTAAACAATTTCAGAAATATTTCAGCCCTGATTGTCCCAGGGTAATGAAGCGTAAATTACAACAACGAGTTGTCCGTTCAATTACTTACTATGAATGTTTGTAAGGAATGAAAGTGTTTCTTTATTCTATTGAGCCGTTTCAAAACAGATGCCAATTCTCACACAAGCATGATAATGTGGCTGAAAGCACTTGAAGCTATGAACCAATTGTGCCAATATTTATTTTACTTTGTAATACTGGAGCAAGTCTGTATAATTGTACGAGAAGCTAACATTAGGCTTTATATCTAGCACACACATCGCTCACGCATAAAGGTTGTGGTGAAGACCATTGCCCACTTGTGTGCTTCAACTGAGAAAGTGAACAGTGGCAATGTCAGCCTCTCAAAACATAAACAATGGGATATCCTCTACCGGGATTTTTTACTGTAACTTTCACTTATTGGAGAAGCGCAAGTAGCGTTCCTGACTGATATTATATTTCTGCCTTTCTACTTTGTCGGCAATTTTGCACAATGAAATCAAAATACAAAGGACGCAAGCAACAAATATTCTACAAATTAAAAGCGTAGCTGATGTCACACTGATGTCATTAATGCTTACCTAACTAATTTTGACGAAAGTAGGGAATACTTACGTATTTGAATTTGGAATTACCAACGCAGTCGAAGTTCATGTGCATATAAAAATAAGTACTGTAGTTAATCTTAAAATCTTCTCTTGAAATCTCGTAATCGTATTAGCTGACGGATGTTATCAGCGAGCTTGGTTACAAAATAAGTTAGTAGGTAACTCTAAGATTACAAAATCGCTAAGAGGATTGTAGAATTATAAGAACATCATTTCAGGAGGCATAAGCACGTAATTATATTTACAAACATAATCCCTAACGAAGCACAGATTCCAATTTTTTCGCACGTTGTAAGAATAGTAAGCTTACTTTGGTTCAATAAATTTTATTAACTTTATAATTGTGATTC
This sequence comes from Plutomurus gul, assembly GCA_019776185.1. NCBI lineage: Eukaryota > Metazoa > Arthropoda > Collembola > Entomobryomorpha > Tomoceridae > Plutomurus > Plutomurus gul. The sequence goes on along the minus strand of JABASC010002265.1, from coordinate 6,271 downwards.
CATAACCGAACAGCGTCAGGAACGAAAAAATAAGCATAGCCCCTTTCTTTAATACATATTTTGAAAATTGGGTTTAAATCCCTCCACGGATGGAAATATGTATTTTAAGCAACCCCCTTTCTTAAAAATTGACGCCAACCTTAGCCTAATATGCAGTGACATTTCAGCAAAATGCCACTATAAGGCATATAAATGCATTTGTGTGTTAAAGGAAATCTAAAATTTGGGAAAAGTAATTATTGCCTTACATTCAAGTCAGCTGGGAAACATTTACCAAAATGTCTTAGCAATTGGAGCGTTTCTACTTAAACATCATTTGTCTAGTCGTTGTGTGAAAACACCTGGTTTTTACAAGATTTTTTTATTCAGAAAATAAACAACAGCACTTCATCATATAGCTATGTACATATATAGTATATACATAGAGCAGAGCAGAACTGCAATAAGTTCCTATTTTACAATGTACATTTAGAACAGAAACATAAAAGTGCACGAAGCCTTGACCTACCCTCTTTTACTTTGTAACAACCACCGCAGACGTGAATATCGCAAAGACATTCATCCGAAAGAATCCAATTTGCAGTTTGTTCCCAGGCTGTTCCCAGCTTTAGGTTACATAATGTATACTCATATGTAGGAAGGAGTATCTTACTTTGTTTCCACAAAAGTATGTTGTTTCCTCGATTCAGTACACTGTTACTATGTATGTGCATTATTATTATGGAGAGAAGACTTTACAAGAAAAATGCATTACACATTTCATAGTTTTGTGGAGGATCAAAGCTTCCTTTAGCATCTACCCAAAATGGAAATTAGGCGTTCTCTCTGTTGTTTTACAATTTAAAGAAGGAAGAGCTCTGTTACTACTTAATACTATTACTTACTACTACAAATGCTACTGCACACAAGTCACGGACCATATATATTGAGCGAAACAGGCTTAGTATGTGCCCAACTAAGATGAATTGAATTAGTGACATGATGCGAATGAGTTAGTCAGGTAACCGTTTTCGGAAATTGAATTATCACCAAAATCCTCTTCAATTGGAATTCAATCGAGTTTATACGCCAAAAATAACACGGAAACGAATACACGTTTTCTAATTGTGAAATTTGTCACAAACACATGTAATACATATAGAATGATCATTACTATCGTCTGCGGCTGGTTTGAATAGAAGAAAACGTTTACCTAACACAAACACCATATTGAAAGATCAGGGACGATTTTGATACATAGGTTTGTACTTGCTATCTAGTAGTATTAATTTTACGGTAAAGGGTTCAACTGAACCCCACTTGGACTCATACGTGTAGTGATAGTGATGGCTCGTCCGATCTATGTTCGACTAAGATATGCATGAGCAGAAACCAGCTTGATTCTCGAAGTGCATCGAAATACACTTTAGGTCATGTTGGTTGCCAATCTTCTGAGTTGCCTAAGCGCTGAAAGGTTGAGTAGGTTCAGCGTAGTCGTCTCATGAAGTGCTCACGAAAGTGGGAAATACTTGCGACGGAATTGCAATATTTTATTGGGAGCAAGTGTAAATGCTAAATTTAATAAAACCAATCACTTTCTCCAATATTGCTGTCAAGTATTTTCACACTTCGCAGGAGAAAGCTACACGTTATAGTGAAAGCCACTGGCGCCTGGGAATTTTATAAATGTAATGCGTTTTTGCTCGTTATTCACGCTTGAATAAAGTGTTACAGACTTCAAAAGAATTTTGGCTCTTATTTTCTCTGGAATATGCCTTATTGAAGCAGTACGAGCTGCTTGTATTATATTATAAGTACAACCCGTAAACTCGATGAAAAAAAGCTGGAGCCCTTCCTGTGGAACCAGAAAATAAAGATAGCTACAACTTTTTTTTACCTCTTTATTAATAATGCTGTTTGCTAATTGGACGTTGGTAAAAGCATAGTGGTTATTGTGGGTACAAAATTGTGGTAAAGTATTATCTGCTTAATCATTTTTTCACTATATTTTTCTCTAAATTATTATTTACAAGAGGCGTTCAAAATGTAATATCGAAATACAAAATACCAAAGTAAGATTTCAATTTTCATTACAAATATTACAATTCAATTTCGCGATATTTAATTATTTTGCTAAATAATATAAAAGCGCTGAAAGTTAATTAAATGGGCGCTACATTCAGCGAATGAATTCACTGAAGCCGATGGTTGGTAAAAAATTGCTACGTTCGTAACCACAAGCACAAGGATTAATGGCGACTGTCTTCTGTGACACAACTAAAAAATACTAGCCTACTTTACAAACTTTAGCACCACATTCAGCAATCCATGAAATTTTAAGAATTCAGCAAAATATTCTCCTAATGAGTTTATTTCGTTCGTCGACAAAATTCCATGTGGAATGAATTCCATTGTTTACCACGATGATGTTGTACTGAAGGTAGAATTAATAGACTCGAGTTTTTCATTGTCGTAAAACAGTAATCACCTGCATGTGACTACACACAATAGGAAACAGTTCCTAAGCGCAGCGTCTGTCTGCATGTCAACTCAACGCTGTAGTAGTTTTTTGCGTACGGTTAATAATAACTGCTGGTGATTTATTATTTCAGATGATCAAAATGATGCTGATGGTTATGATCGTGTACACGCTATCATGGCTTCCTTTTAACATACTCATTGTAAGTTCCGTGTTATTGTTATGTATTACTTTTAGTTATATTTAAAATACACGTTTACTTGTAGTACAAATAGAGCAGGTGGTAAGTAACATTATGTGTGAACGAGATAGCGACAACAATTATTATATTTTACAGATTTACACGGATCTGTACCCGTCAGCGTGGCGTTGGTCAAAGATTCCTTACATGTACACCCTCATACATTGGATGGCTGTGTCCCAGACAGTGTTAAATCCCATCATCTACTGTTGGATGAACTCTCGATTTCGCGAAGGCTTCATTATTACCCTTGCCCGCGCCAAATTCTTACGAAAATGTAGAATTTTCACCAACACCCGATTTCCTTGCAACCGCAGGAACACAAACACCAACAACAACATCGGGGAATTGAAATGGTGTGGTCTGAGCATCATTAATCGCCCACACAGTTTTCGAACTGGGCGCAGGAAGCGTATAATGACTTTGACTACCAGTGTTCGCACTAGTATCGATAGAAATGATAAAATTATGGTCACAGCACAGATAATCAATAGCGTAGCTGGGGGGAATCAGGATTTGCATTGCGGAACCAATCAGCATAATGGCGAAGGAATCGTCCCGGCAAATAATGTTAACAGTTCTGCCAAATGCAACAACCATGTAGAATGTCAGACTGGAAATGTAAGCAGGATTGTGGCAAGAGTCGTTTCCAGCTTTCGCAGATATTTCTCTAGCCAAAACGCAACCAACGAAATCTGAATCCCTTGTGTAGTTGACTGATTACATGTGAGCCGCCACAGTCTCATGTATAAAGTACAATAATCTGTTCTCTCTCACTCTCTTCCCTCTGACGTTTATAATTCCGAGGAGATAGAACATCTTACTGGAGATACAATTACTTTAGTTTTTCCTTTGCTTAGAAATAATGATGCTTTTGCTATCACTATAAATCATATTATGTTTTGTAGGTTACATTGGTGGTTTACATCACACCAGCAGAAAATTTTGCAAAGAAACTAGATCGATATCCAGCAAATGTAATGTTTTCAGAATTTACTAATGTTGCTACTTGTTTAAATTGCATTGTACTTATAAATTGAATAAAAAGGAATGTAGATGTAGGTAAACTGTAAATATCATCTTGGAAGGGTACAAATATTGTTACAAGAGATTTCCCAAATCAGAAGTGAAGAATTGAAGGTAAGTGTTGTATTATCATAGTAATCTTCTTCCCAACAGACAGCTTTCATTTATTATGTGCCAATATATTTACTACTGAATGTATTTTAACGATTGTTCTTAGTACATTCAAATCCTTGTAATAATATACATAAACCCATACCTATGTAAATTTGTAATACCTATACATTATAACATAATAATTATCTTGTAACATTGTGGACCTTCACAAATAAACTGAATCAAGCGTAAAAGAAAGATCGCTTACGGTGAAAGTCACAAAAGTGAAAGTTTGTGGTACCATTTGATGTATTAAAGTATTAATAGTACGTAAGACACGACGTTCCAAAGCAACCTTTGTGTAAGTGTATGTAAGCATATATTAGAGTAGAGTGAGATATAGGTGTTGTTATGTGTACGGAAATATTATCTTCCATAGGAAGTGGTTCCCTGTTTAATGTGATATTGTAGGAATTCATGTGACCACCAGGAAATAGAAATTGTGCATAGTAAAGGCTTTTAGAGCGATCAGATAAAATGCAGTCAAATGTAACTAGTTAGAAGCAGAAATAATACCACAAACAATATTGAAGAGAGTAATTGTGTATTGGTGTTATCAAGATTCACCGATAGTGTTATTAGTTGCAGTGTTATAAGTATTGTACATACATATATTTAGAAAGCTTGTTAACATTGAAAGCATCTCGTAGAGAATCCTAACTTGTAAAACAAAATACAAAGTGTACTTTTGTTCACAAGCTACGCCAACGTTCACGTCTTATTAAGAGTACCTGCAATGTGAATACCTACATAGAGACCCATTACCGTGGTTATCATTAATGTGAAAAATTAAAGTCTATCTTTCAATGTACTACCTACTGGCAGAATTGTATTAAGTGCTCTGTGTGCGTGTATGTATATAACTATGAGTAGAGTAGACTTTAGCAATAAAACAGTACGTTGAAGCAAAGTTTATGTGGTGCAACACTAATTTGTTCACAACAATTTTCGCTTTATCAAACTCCTTTGGCTGCACCGTGAAATATGTATGCATAAAAGTTTGTATGCAGCCTCGCTGCATATTAACCGTTCAGTAAAGCCGTAGTAATCTTCTCGACTTTGAGCAGTCTTTACCAATTCCCAAACGAATTCCGCCTTCTATCACTCTTACACTTGCGTCACATAGGTACTAATCGCACTATAGACTCTGTACATGGAAATTTACTCTGGCCAGGCCTGTATAGAATTCACGCAGAGATAGAGAGTACTTGCTTACAACAGGCTTGTCTCTCTTGTTGTTACCTCTCACTTTGCAAAATTTATTTTTAAAAGCAAATTATCACGAACTCTCTTTAATAAATATTGAATTATTGGGTCATGAAACAATGCAGCCTGTTTTTGGTCTTTATATTTTGAGGAGAGTAGACCACTAACTAAAGCTTTAATGAAAGTACTGCATAAGATAATAGTAACTTTCTGGCGGTCGTGGCAGCATCTGTCTTATAAGTATTGCAAAAAGGGAGTAAAACTTTTCCCGTGCTTCTTTCTCCAGTATGCAGTTCATTGGTGTGGTTATTTTCCCGTCACGCTCCCAATACATTGGATGCATAGGCGCAATAAGTAAACACAAAGAAAATCACATGTCGTTGTCTCGCTAGAGTCCCTAGTGGAAAGGGATAAGTGACTAATCCAACTCGATTGTTTCTGCAGAGAGAACTTACGGGTAAGTCTCCACGAGAGAAATCTCAACGGATTGCAGAAAATTCCCCAAGGACGTTTTGTAGGTCTGTGTACACACACGAACACTCTGTGTCTTTCTCTTTCTCTAGCTATAGTACATATTATGTGAAGTTAGAGAATATCAACGTTGAGACTTTCCAATCACCCAACAAAAAATTTATACCGTAAACACAATGGAGAATATTATTACTTTCCATATTTCCATTTGGAGTTTTATGCATTTTTCGATGAATAAAGAAAAGTGGGTTTGTGTGTGGCAGCTCTGCTGTGATCTATTTATCACAGGAGCAATAGCTAGCAGATGCTGCTGTGCCTATTATATAAGTAAATGTCGAAGATTCAATGCTTTCACTGTTTTTTCTGCTACATTAGCATTCACTCATTGTCACCGGCAGCCCACTCAATCTCGAGACCGTCATTGCAACAAGCTGATGATGCCAATAGGGACACGCTTCCTGAAGAAACGAGCACAGTCAAGACAATGGGAGCTTTTTTTCCAAAAGTGTTTTATTATACTATGAAGTCTGCCGTATATGGTATAAGACACGTTTTGACCTCAGAACTAAAATGAACGTTTGCTTTGGAGAGAGTGTACGAGCTAGTCTAAATATTACTACCTGCACTCACTCACATTCAGATATTTATTGGGTACCATTTAATTGTCGGTAAAAATAAATTCCTTGTCGGTAGAAAGTGTATATCGGTAAAACAAA
>JABASC010002264.1:0-18376 GCA_019776185.1 Plutomurus gul | reverse complement strand
CAACGGCATTTTACTACGTAAAAAATTATCTAAAGATGATGAAGGTACACCGAACAAAGTCAACTTCCACGATTCCATTCCTCTTATTCACATGTGTAAATATGTGACCCCCATGATGGAACTTGCCTTGGCGCAGGTTTGTAACAGTTTTATTTTTTTTTTGAAAAATAAAAAATAGTTAAGAACAGAATAAGTTCTATAAAAAATTGTGATATTTTTTATTGCCCAGATTGAACAATACTGCAAAGGAACTAAGCACGAAGTTGCAGGCTATTACCAAGCTAATCAAAGCCTTAATGACAACAATCCTGATTTTGTGGCGCAACGAATAGCGGAAAAATTGACGGAAGTGAACCCTAATTTGATAGTTGTAATTGTAAGTAAATTTATTTCATTTTGAATAATTATTGAAATAACCGTTCTCTTTCTGATTATGTCTTGTATGTTTTTAAAAATGACAAAATGCAGGTAAACAACAATCAGTTAGACTCGAATTTGGAGTGTGCCCCATTCAACCTATATCAACTAATGGACGGGAAGTTAAAACGGAAAGACTCCAAGATAACATTATTGCCTGACGAGGACGGAGCGCTGGCCACTGTTTCGGCATTGATTCAAGCAAAAGCTTACCGAAATTTGATCGACTTTGACAACCATCTAGATGATATCACCCTTAATTATTGGGTCAATCCAGAAGTAAACAAACAGATTGAACAACTTTCCTCTTGATTTCTACGTAAATCCCATTCACTTTATATTTAAAAAATTACGATGTAGTATAAGATCATTTGCTATCATAAAATAATGTAGCATACGAAATAATTTAGCCTTTTATGTACCCACATTGAATACATAATTTATTATTAGATAATGTGCGTTCATACAGTTTCATACATCATAGGACACAGGTATCTTTGCATTTGACAACAAATGATTTGCTAATTAGTATGATAGTTTAGCAGTCATTGCCGCAATCCGCATCACATCTCTGGAATTGTAGGTGTAATAATTTTCAAGCAGTCGTATAATATTTTCTGACTAACAACACAACTAACTAACATTTACTCCTAAAATGAATATCTCTTATTCAAAATTAATCAATACCGTTTACAAATGATTCGAAACATATGTCCTCAGCTAACCTACTAACCACAAAAATTACACACAATCAATTAAGACAACTAAATTCACCTGAAGTAAGGCCCCTCAGTATTTTCTTAACTGTTAACGTAGCTAGATAAAAATGAAAATAAATATCTGCAATGAAAATATGAAGAGACAAAATTCATAATTCAAGAACAATTTTGTATTAGCGTAGTATCGTCGTTGAACCTAATTATGCTGTTAACATTCAGAAAATCACACGGGCTAATTAATGTTGATTCCATTTTATGTGTGAGTGTACCAAATAGTATATTACCATAATTAATTCCTATATTACAGTATGTCATAGGGATTTACCTGGTGTGAAGTAAGCATAAATATATTGAAATCTTTAGCGATTAAGGTTTGCTGTGCTCATATTACTCGTGTATATTGTTTGAAGTCAAGAGAGTTGTGGTATGTAAATTTAATTTGTTTTAACGTATCGAGACCCCTCAATCGTCGCCTGCATTCTTAGTCTTCCTTTTCTGTATGAATTTTAATTACGATTAACAATTACTACTTTTCATCTGAAATTCAGCAGTACTACATTTAACATTTCATTACAATGTAAATCACTTCGTTATGAATAATTTTTTGAACGTAGTTAATAATCTTGGGGAAGTCGTTTTTCATTTAAACTACATTTACAAACGAAAGTCACAATATTATTTATTAATGAAAATTATAAAAGACAAATAGAGAAAAAAGAAGCACTAATCTGTTGCATTGTTATTAGCATCCAAATTTTTAATCGAAAACAGGTGCCTTCAACTAGGTAGTTGCAAAGCCCATTGTTTTGAGTGAAGGGGCAAACAATTAGAAATCTATTTCTTACCGTACTTTATCGGGATGTTTAACTAAATATGAACATGCATCATAAAGTTCGTTAATCCAAATCTGAGTATTTAATATTTCTTTTCAGTTAATTAATGTATGTTGTGTATGTAGGTATTTAAGGGGTCTCAATATAATTGAATTTTATCTATAATTCACCGTTCTAATGTAAATTACATTAAAGCAAAAGTTCGCGGATAATTGAAAATTTATTAGACTAGCATACTACTAGACAGGTTTTTTTTGGAAAATAGTTTTTGGGTTAAGGTAGATATTAGTTTTAGCAGACAATATGTTGAAAAAGTGCCAGCTTTATGCATGGAGGATTTCACGTTCCTCTTCTGCCTTCCTGTATTGTCTTACAATTAGTATCATATATAGGGATTGTTTTCTATGAACCGAGACCTGCATTTTATTGTTGTTAAATCTATATTGAATTTTTCCATGCATGTTTGTCTCTTGTTTGTATCGTGTCAACGTTGTTTAGTCTTACAGTAAAGCTGCAGACGGATGGATGAATAATTATATGGAAAATAATTTAGTGATTGTATTGCCATGAAGTAATTGCACTACTTTATTAGTGTTTCTTGTCAGTGCGCAGTGTCAAGAAATAATCGTGTCCAGCAGCAGACTATTAGAGCATCGTAAGTAGCATTTGTACGCATTCTATCGTGAAGCAGTTACACAGTGTAGTGCAGAGAATGAGTACAAGGAAAGGAATGCTTATATAAGCACATCGCAAACATTTTGTATGTTTGATACGAAGGAATATTATCTGGTACAATTACAATAATCTATACGTGTGTCCTTTTATTAAATATTTGGTTGTGTATACTCTTTTTACAATATATAAATATTAGAGTAGTTTAGTAGTAGATAGATGATGGCTATTGCTTTATGAATTGGCACGAGCGCCTTTTATGACGGTTCATTTGTAATGATGGCAATTAGAGATTACACACTGTATCAAACACAATGATTTACTGCTACGAATAAACCATTACTACACAGTACATATAAAATGTTTGAACACATTGTAGAAAAATGTATGGGTGCACAAAGACTCATTTCGTTCATATCAACAACAACGCAACTCTTATCACTATGTTAGCAATACAGTACAGTACATATATGGTAAAGTCAACAAATATCTACGCATTGTAGACTTTATGGCCAAAGGACTCGCTTGTGGACTGCTTGTGTACATAATATTTAGATAATAAAGAGTGTATGTACATTCATTTTCTCCGATGCAGGGCAGCCACATAAATCCAGACAGAGTACACGCTGGCTGGGTATGCCTGTGCATAAGCGGCGACAGCAAATTCAACATCAGGAGTGTCAATCGTGTGAACTCCGGTGGCGAATACCGTCTCCGTGATCGATTCCATATTCACATAAGGTTGCTGCAGAGGGAATCCTGTTATCTACGAATGTTGGAATAATTTTATATCTTCAATATTATTTGTTGTGTAAACAAAATATTACATTTTTGGCTATGATGTGAGGGCAAGGGGGATATTTCTCATGTGCACGTGTATATTATTTACTTGGTAGGAAGACATAACTTCTCGTAATTCCATCAAATGTTCGTCTCCAATGCTGGTAGGGGAGCTAGATTGAATGGTAAGAGTTGATTCGACATTTCCGGACTCGTGTTGCCGAGAGGATTTCGTCTCTTCGAGCTTTGGCAACAGTCGACGCAGAGTTGCACTGCAGTAGCGATTCCAATTTGTTCTACACAAATTATCATTAGTTTTTAGTTTCGACAAGAAGCATTTCAAATTGGCATCGTGTAAAAGTTACTTGGTTGCTACTTCTCTTACTTGGCCGTCTTTCTCCATTTCATGAAAATATCTTTTAGGTGTCTCTCGATCCGCTGAGCTAAACTGTTTGCTTGTACTCTGTCAGGATTTTTGTACCTGTTAGGATAATTAAAAATATATAAGGAATTACAATTAATGGAATTAACTTTGGAATGGAAAGTGCAAATGTACTTTAAGGATCCTGGCTGCAGACTTGGCACTTTACTTTCAGCCACATCCTTCGGAAACAATGGCAGCCACTGCTTAGATTTTCCAATATCCCAATCTAGTTGATGAGGTCTATCCCCTTCGTGTATGTTGACCCACATCTGAAAGGAAAGTCCATGTGTATTTTTAGTTTGATGAATCGCGACAATAATAATATTCATAATGAACGTTGGTAAAGTATTTTGGCTGCAATACGCCGTGATTAAAAATTACATTGAGTTTCCCCACTGCGGCCCACACTTTCTGAAGTGGACAAAAGTTGTCATTGGCATTGTAGTACTCTCCATTACAAGGGTTCCATATTAACACTGCATTTTTAAAGTTCTTCTCTAGACCTTTCTCTTCAGATTCCGGCAATCCCTTTTTAATGTCATCCAAATGATATGATATATATATATACAATTTCCATTATACCACTACACGTGTACACGGCATATATTTATTTTTACGGGTGTGCAAAAAAAAACAAGTCTTCACCTTAAAAGAAGTTACGACGTATGTGGTGGGACCATCCGGTATAGCATTTCCCTGCACAATCCAGCAGGGAATATTTAGATACATGAAAAAACATGCCAACAGGACCGCGTGGTCTGTCATGAAAAATTTATGGAAAAACAGTTAGTTTGAAATCATTTCTCGTATGTACAAATATATAGAGAGAGCTCCCTAAAAGTGAATTTGCAGGTTTTTGACATTTGTGAAATAAAATGGGTACAAAACGTAGATTATATGTTTGTGAACATTGTGAACCCCCAAAAACTCTTGGGTCGCGACGTACCCTATTAGCTCATGTTAGTTTGAAACATAAAAATAAAATCGAGTGCAACCGACCATTTGGTAGTAGACATCATTTAGAAGACATAGTCGGTAATACAATGTGAGCTGGTTGATTACAAATACTAATTTTGTTCTTGTTTTTTAAGAAAAAGTAGGGTTAGAGTGGTAAGCACCGAAAAATAATTAACGATTCGTTTGACGACGATTGGAAAAGATTTTAACCAATTATAATAATACTTTTCTTATATAGCTTTTAAATTTTTTAAATTTGTAGTAGCACCTAATATTTTTTGTGGTAAGATAAGATTGAATATACTCACCTTCAATGCCTCCTCCAGGAGTCATCACAAAAACCTAATAAAATACAATCATACATATTGTGAAATCAAATTCGCGAACAAATTTCCGAATTTCATGTAAGTTTTTCTTGTTACATCGGAAGTGAACCAAAGTCCGTAATCACTTATTCCAAGTGTGGAGTCACGCACAGAAGGAAATAAAGACACGTAATGGGATAAATCTTCCATAGTTTTCACTAAATCTTGTTCTATTAATTTAGTAGGCAATTTACAATTAAAGATTTTCAATAAATCTATACTTTTAAATGTATAAAACCATTTTCATCAGTTATACCAGGATTCAAGAGGCTTTCTGGAGGTTCAATGGCTCTAAGAAACCTGGAACAGAGAACCGTGTCTCCATCCGGGGTCATTACAAACGGCTTGACGAAGCGATCGGAATACTTTCTCTGAAAAGAATTCTTCCAAGATTTCACATGCACACTCATGTCAGCTGACTCTCCGGTCGCACTATCCTCCTATAAAAAGACAGCAAAAGCACAATGTGTTAATGTGTAAACAAATATTTAATAAATCATTTTGAAAAGGCGAAATATAATCTTGCTTTAAAAATGTTGGAAGGGTTCACAGATGGTTGCAGAGTAATGAATAGCGTTATGAAAGCATTCTTTTGATTGTTGAAGGGAAATGTGTTGGGAGGTGGACGAGCCAGTAGATTCGTGTTGCTTGGACCACTTTTACCACCATAATTTGTTGTTCCGAAGTGAGTGGCCATCCTCTGGGCCTCGTAACCCAAAAGTATTGGGGGAGAATTGATTTTAAATGTACCCTCAATCTGTACAAATATTATTTTCCTCTAAATATTATTGTAATCAAGAAACATGAAAATACTACAGTGTGTAGAGGGAAAAGGAAATACGCACTCTTCCGTTGGTGAACAGCGTGGAGAACGGTATTGTTATCCACCCAAGCCATCTTTTTTCTAGTCTCTGGTGAATATCGGTTTCTTTCCGCCGGTCATCCTCCAGCAAATTCACAGCCACTTCATCGTACACAAGAAGATAAATGTAGTCGTCCATTTTGCTCATGTTTTCGGGTGAGTAGTCATCATTAGGAACCCTACGCAGAAATATAACTCTGTAAATAAATGAATGCTTTTGTCAGTGCAATTTTTAAATGAGATGAAGATGACTATATATATTACGTTAAACCGAGTTGAAGCTCTTGATTCCAGGTGGGATTCGAGCCTAAAGCCGTTGTGGTGCGACTTACGTTTCTCTGGAACCAGATTTCCAGAAAAGGTTTCACCGTCGAGTAATTTCCACCATTTCTGTCATTTCGCTTCTTCACAAGAGGAACACCGGTCACAGATTCCGTTGCTATATACAAACAATGCACAAAGAATATATTATGGTAATATGTACACATGCAATTGGTGACATGACGCAATGAGTGGCGCAAAGGTCACGGGCTAACGTACTCAGGAGACCTACGTCTGTATCTTTTCTCATGGGGAGATTGAATGCTCGAACAATATTCACGATTAAACTAATTTTTGTGTCCATTAAGGAAGAGCCTTGGACCCGTTTTCTCTCTTTCCTCGTTGGTCTTAAAGGTCTTCTCGGTTGGAACAATGTCATCAAATTCAGTCCTAATGTTCTGTGTCAGTTGCAAAATTAATAATAAATATTTCAGAATTCTCCACAATTTTCTGGAATATTTTTTCCTTTGAAAAATTACCCAATATCTGGCATTTGCTCCTCAATGACAATATCCTCGAATGTGATGTGTTTTAGGGAGTTTTCGAACAGTTGCAAAACGCTCACTCTCATTTCACGAATTTTCTCTAAACGATTCGTCTCATAAATTGAGTCGTCTTCGATCAGTCTCTTTCGACTGCTTTTCCCAATATTTGTTTCTCCCAGACGCTTCCGTGCATCCTCTTTCAAACGATATTCATAAGCCTGTTATAAATGGAAGAGCACGCATATAGTAGAAATGAGTATTGCGAAATGTTTGCCCGCAAAAAAATGTTGTACATACATCAAAGGCGTCAGGAGGAATATCCCTTTCAAAGGGGGCAACCATCTTCAGCATTCTGAATTCTTGAACTTCCTCGTCCCTCAATTGCAACAGTCGATAGCGAAGAGAATTTTCGATAGATTCCATTGAACAAAACTCGAATTCCTCCATCAAATTATCCAGGACGAATTCTTGTTGATTGTTGTATGTTGATGTTTCACCCCCACTTTCCACAGATGCTTGTTTCGTGTCCTTTCTCTCTGAGTGCATCATATTTTTCTATAAAATTCCAACATTCTTTTTCATCTTTTCATTGAGGACTAATTATATTATTTATAATGGATGAATTATTACAACAGTCATGTCCATCCATCTAGCGTTCTGTGGATCATTCGGATCCATTTGTACATTTTCAGACCATTTCTGCAAATTTCCACTTCGCAGTACTTGTTTACTGGAAAGATTCAAGGCTTCCATTTCCTCTTTCTCATGGATTTGTTCAAATCCTTTAGGGCAGAGAATATTGCCATCTTTATCGGATGACCATCCCAGTCTTACTGTTACATACCCTGAAGTGCACGCTAATTCCTTCTCCTAAATGATCGTACAAAAAGGGACGATAGACTCAATTTCATGCGAAATTATTAAAATAAATAGCGACAATAAATAAATTTTTAGTAGCTACATTTGAAAGTATTTCAAAATCGACCCCACTACCAACACCGGCACTGTTCGTTTTGATCACCTCTTCAGAATAAAATTCCATTCTCTGCATATGGCATCGCTCGATCGAAGTTTTGCTACATTATTATTAAGGCATTTTTTAAGGGGAAAGTGCTAAAATTTTGTTCAAACTGTTACTTTGTGAAAATCAGCATACCTATTAGGCAGTGGTATATCAATTTCGTTGAAAAGTTTCTTTTTGAATGTGCCACTGTCGACGATTTCCATGCAAAGAGTCTCTGGCCACTCATTCACAACGATTGGAATGGTAAGACCAAAGAAAACGCTGAAATCAGCATTGAGATCCCTCGGCTTGGATCGGTATACCTAATGATTTTTGAAACATAGTAATGTTTACTTTTTTCAAAAAAAGGAATGAAGAATGACATAATAAAATGGCTCTTTGAGCACTTTACCTCTTTTCGGTTAAAACGAATTCGCAACTCAATTTTCGTGCTTTGTGTACTTTTTCGACGTTGTTCTTCTTTCGCTGATCTAAATAGTTGTTTTATAAGAGGAATAAGTTAAGTTATTCATTTAACAAAATTTGTTAATTCATTTACCCTTGTGGAAGTTGGGCCTTGGAAGTTATCGAGGATGTTCTCGTTAATTCAAGAATTACTTTTGGCTCTCCCGGTAGCCTTTTCACTTCCTTAAACCTTTTAAAAGTAAAGCGTGCAAAATTTTACATTAAATAAATAAATTTGGATTCCCTAAAGCGTGAATACGGCAAGTAAAAATTATTTACCTTTTCTCAATAGCTTTCTTTGTTCCTTCCTTGTCAAATTTGTCAGGTGGTGGGATGGGTTTCTTTGAAATGGAACTTTCACTTTCGCTGCTACTCCCATCTTCGTCTTGAATTTCCGAATCTTTTGTTATTAAAATCAACAATTAATTTTAGTTATCGTGTATTTGTTAGAGAAAAGAATTTGGCAAAGAAAAACAACGAACCTATAGAGTGAGATTTAATGTTCTTTTTTGGTTTGTCTTTGTTTTTACTTTTGGCGTCACCTTTTGTTTGCTTGTTACTTTTCGCACGCTGTCTCTTGTCCAGCCATTCCTTCATATTTGTTCGATATCTAGCCATATTTAGTTCGTATTCTTCTTCATATTCTTGCTGGAGGTCTGCCAATTCCTGTTCTATTTCCGATTGCCACGCTATTTTTTCAGAACTATGATCCTCATTAACGGTCATGATATTTAATTTCAGCAAACTGTTCACAAAACCTAAAAAATATAAAAAGTCAAGAATAAATCCTCCCAAAAGGACAAAATTGTGCACCGACCGACCAATGGAAATAATACCTTGATCTTGACGTAAAGCCTTCAGTTCTTTCCAAGCATCGACAACAGCGACCAGTGTGGCTCTTTCATCCCACAGAGATTGATCTCTGTGTAATCTTGTTCCCCGCATCTCCTGTCGATAGCGCAGAATTCGATGCTTCAACTGGTCAACATTTTCCGCGTGTTTCTTCCGATCGATTTGCTCCTTATTGGTATTGTTGTCGAAACTGTCTTGTGAAAACTCTATAGCAGCTTTTGTATGAATTATTGCTTCTCGAAGAGCTTTTAGTTTGTTTTCTGCTCGCTCAGAGTTTCTCATTTCTTGTCTAGTGTTAAAACATGCAACAATTGTTTTAACTAGGTATTCAAATTTTGGAAGGATTTCAAAAATGTTTTCACCTTCTCGAATATTCTTGCATGGCCAACTCTAACCTAGCCGCAAGCACGTGCTCTTTACTAAATAAATAGTGGTGTGTGAAATTCAGAGAGCCGATATCCAAAAATATTTCGTAATTTATTTTAGGGTCTAGTTGAAATTCTTGGAAAGGATCCAATTTTGCCTGAAATTCCAAAATGTATATCATTTTTTAGTTCAAGCAGAACACAAAATTAAATGAAAAACAGTGGTATATTTGATTTAATTCAGATTAATATTTGCGGTATACCGGAACAAATACGATGTTTTTATTGATTTCATCTCCCCCGGCGAACTCATCTCGAAACAGTTGAATTGGCTCTGGGCGGTAAGGGTTCGGAAATGCGAATAACTGGCCATCCGGTTCAAACCATTCGCTGATTCAAAGTTCGAACAAATTCAATTTATTAAATCCTAGTTTATTATTATCCATCACATATATTTTCATGAATTTCTATACAAAATCACACTCACAAGGCTTTTTCCGTGATCAGGCGGCGCTCCAGACGATTTTGGTTTCGCGCAGCCGTTCGCAGAGGCTTTCCAACAAACAGTCCTTCATCTTCAGTGTATCTCGCTTTCTCATTTTCTGGTAGCTTTTCTTCTAGCAGCACTGCAAAATTATTCTCATTTACAATTTCACAAGAACCACTTCATTTTATTTTCGTAGTAAGTAGAAGTCAGTTTATTTCATCTACCTGGATTAGACGAGGGAGTGTATATTAATTTCTCGTATTGAATAATCTCTTGCTGAGTTCTCTGAACTGGTTCTCCGTACACCAAAACATTCCACAAACTTCTAAGCAATATTAACCAAAGCATTATAATAATACAACATATCACGAATTGAATGCAAAACGGGCAAAATTTAATTCAAATAAATAGAAAATATAATTATAATTAATTTTTTACTGACCCTTCTTGTATAATTCTCTGATTGAGTAAAGAATCTTCCGCCAAAAGTAGAGCAGATGTTGTTTTCGACCCCTCCACAATACTCTCCGACTCTGATGTGTGACTGTCGTCATTATTATCATCCTCGTCACGGAAACGAGGTGGCGGTCGTCCACTTTTTCTGTTAGTGGCAAACTCTTCAGTGCTATCATCTCCAGACGCATTATGATTATCACTGGCCGATAATTGTTTGTTGTCTCTGCTTGAAGTTCCTCGCTCTCTCGTCTTCCCACTGCTGCCGCTGGCCTCTGTCCATCTTCGAATTGGTTCCGTTTCCCTATTCTCTCTATTTTTGGAGCTGGTAGAAGGACCGGCGACCGCAGGAGGAGGAGCTCGTGTTGATTTTGATGGTCCCGCCACCGCATTTCTTTCTCGCTCCTCGAAAAATCTGCTGCGGCTGCTGGCATTCGTTGCCTCACTTGTGTGACTGGTACCGGAGTCACTGTTGTCCCCAGAGCCCAATGTGTGACGAGATGGTGGTCCGCCCTCTTTTTCTTTAGGGTCACCACCACCACTTTGTAATGCAGACTCTTCGTCTGACTTCCTACTTCGTCGTCTGCCCACCCATCCCCGACCACGATCCATTCTCACACTACTGCTTAAATAATTCTATATATTTTAATTATAAATCAACAACACTTTAAATCTTTATGTTCAACTATCATTCAACTATCTTTATCACTGGAATTCGTACACTGCATTACCTGCTTGACAAAGAGTCGAGTGCTTTGAATTTCCTTCAAATCTTTTTTGTTGTTGCTGGAGAGTGGACGTTGTCATGGATAAAGCGTAGCAGGGGACGCGTCCGCTTCGGTATACTCGGAATCCTCTAATGGACAGCCGTCCAGCATGCCGGTCGCTGCCGTTTACATACTGCATTGAATTGTCAAATTCGACCGATTCCAACCTATTATTCGCTGTACATATGTATAATCCTAAATATCTGTGCATGCACATTGTGCAATTCCAAATAAACAGACAAAGTGTTGTCTTATGAAATTTGTGGAGTTCATGTGACCCATTCATGGGATGTGGGTGTGTCTACAATTCTACACATTGCAATTAGAATTCAATTCACACTGTCAATTGCACTTCATGTTATCATTGGATGAGATCTTACCGATGAGAATGCTGTCACAAAAATACTTACTAGGTATACCAGCCAATGTGCGACATTGTCCTTCCATATTCCAATCAGAACTCAGAACAGAGGATGGCAAAGTAAATAATAAAGATAATAGAAGGATGTAGTATACAATCAACCATTTTACCTCTTAATAACAAAGAACCGTTATAGTTATAGTACATCGTTCATTTTATGCTACATATATATAAGTAAATAAATACTACATTATTTGGCTTTTATTAATGATGTCCGCAGCCGCAATTTCAAATTTAAGGCAAAGTTCCACACAGAAGTGCAACTATGCAGCCTATAACTGATTTGTATGTTCTCTGCTATCACACAATGTAAAAAATTTGCATAAAAAATGACTTCCCAAACTATAGTTAAATGCTTGTCGGTATAGACAATAAAATGTGTTTAAGATCCCAATCGAATTAACATTGTGAATTGTACGGCAGATTAGAATTTACAATTTTTACTCATTGCGAATGCATTATTTGTATGTTATTGGTTGTTGTCCATGTGCACATGCATACATACAAATAGTAAGGTTCCTGATATGATCGTATGATCGTACTCCATGTGGCTACTGCTTGATTGTATTTGTTGGTAGTATTCGAAGAAAGATAACACTCACTACTAGTGAGTCACTAATTAAATAGCATCTTGAACATCAGAAATCCGTCTATCTGTGCATACACATAACAATAATTTAAATGTATTCAAATTGAGAAACAGCAGCAACAATACTACTGCGAGTACAAGACTGATAATAAGCAGAGTGCTTTAGAGTCTGCCGGTCTCTCTGCAATCCCAGAGCAATGAGAGGTATTGTTGTGTTCTGCAATTGCTCTGTGTAAAGTATATATAAGAGTATCATTGGAGATAATTGCGCCCGAGGCATCTTTTGCGAACATATAAGCACAAGTCTCAAAGCAGACAGCATTCTCACTCGAACTGAAGCATACACAGCAGAAAAGAAGAACAACGGTCGAGTCAATCTTCTCAGTTCATTGTTGAAAGAAACTTGAAAAGGTGATCGCAGCAGCACCGGATTCCTTGTCTCTAAAAATCGGTAAGTACAATTTTTTCCATGCGTTGATAATTTAAATATCCCAAAACAAAGTAAAGATAGATTCTAGTAAAAAATCTGAAAGGATACAGTACTTTCAGCAGCACTGAAGCAAATTATCTTAAATTCAAGACATTCGTGACCTGGGCTGGGAGTCCATTGTTCCCTAAGATGCCGAATTTTTAATAATAAAAAACCCGGGGAAAACGGTGTGCTAGCTTTCATGTTTTGTATAGATTTGTGAAGTATTTTATGGAATATCAATATACAAAATGTCTACGAAATGGGAAAAGGAATATATGATGAACGAGCATTAAACTTTTGCAGGCTGTCAATCACCGAGATCAGATCTCGTTTCGTCGAAATGACGTACTCAAGACATTGCTAACTTTACACACATGTATGTAATTGTACATAGAATATTAATATAACTTATGGTTCAAGCACGGTCGTTTGTGTGTACATACTATAGTATATATAAGTATATAGGATTATACATAATAGGGAGTAAAAGTAAGTCAAGTTAAGTCACCTACCTGTAGAAGCAATTTTTTTTATTATCCACATGGTTGACTTGACTAGTTTTTCTGGTCCTGCCAGGTATTCCTCTTCTTATGTCTACCTATGTACATACATATGTGCTTATGTGTGTAGAAATGCGTGGTTAGTCGAATGAAATGAAAAGGTCATGAAACCTGTTGTTAGCTCGCCGTCGTCGTCGGGTGGATGTTGCAAATGTAAATGTGTAAATGCACACACAGAGATTGCACGGAATTCTTTGGTTGAAATAAGGAAAAAGTGCCGATTGTCCAATCAATGAAAAGCAGAAATAGAATGGACAATAATAATTGCCACACGCTCTCACTTTCATTTCTTCTCTGTGTGTGACATTATTGCATTCGACACGATTTCTTATATAATCCAACAACCGATTACTATTATAGCATTTACACAATTGAACTCTTTTCGAGCAGGTAGCTTTTATTGTTAGTCGCAACAGAGCAAAATGGTCACCACTCAATCGATTTTGTCATTAAAGCTCTGTCCAAAGTACGGCAGACAAATGTTCAACTAGCCGTTGGCTCTTCCAAATGGGCTACGGGAACGGGGCACACTGACATTTGACCGGCATGTTGCCGTGCACCGGGCAAAATAGTTAGAACTCTATTGAAAAAAACAAGTAATTTGAATTGCTTGCCAATTTGACCATTTTAACCAATCTGCTGATTGTCGATATTCAAGTTTATATAGGTAGGACGCTATCTGTTGTGATTGAATAGTATATTATATTGACGTGTGGTTTGCAAATTGGATTAGGACAAAGAAAAAATTGTAATTATGCCATGAACTGATTTCTTCTGATTTGTGCTCTTTCAATTGATAACACAAATAATTATAGCTACTAGGTGGTAATTTAAAAAGCTACACATTTATGCTTTCGTAAATTTTGTGTATATAATATAAATATATAGGTACCATATTTTACTGAATATATTATATAACCGTTCCTCGTTTTCCATTAAGCACTTCGAAAAATGGAATAGCAAGATCAACAATACGTATGCTTTTTAGTCAGACAAAATGAAAGACGAATTGGGAATTATGTCAAAGCGGGATTGCAGCTGTGTGCTTGTCGTGGTATTATTTAATCTTGTAATCCGTATGCAAATGGTGTTGTTGACTTATTCGACGGGAGTCTCTTGTTACAGTCACAACTTTGCCACTTATAGTATGATGATGATGAAGTTTCTTAGCCTTGGCATCTTTGAACGCATAAAACTAATTTTTAAGTACGATTGATGGCTGATGCAAATAGCTCATTTAGATGCAAAGCAAAAATATATTACACACAGACACAGTTCTAATAACAATACGAATATACCAAATGCACTTTGTTTGTTCATTGTTTGTGGAGGAGAAAGGTATATAGTAGAAAGGAACAATTGCATTCAAAACGATACGCAGTTCAGTGCAATAATCATTATTGTACGGTGTACCGTGTATTCTACCGCGCCAAATTCCAAAACCTTCGATGCATTCAAACATTCAGAGATTAAAAAATATAAACAACCTTATAATAATTAAAAGGAAAAAGAAAAATTAAATTGTGAATGTTTATTTTTTCATTAGTCACTGCATATCATTACTATGTATACTTACAGATAGAATTCTATTCTTAATTTAAAGTTTAATCCACATGGAAATCAACATTAACAGTATTGCTGTTGGGGTCAGACTCAGACAATAATAAACAAAGAAATCAGATATTTCTGGCTAAATAAATGAATATTGTGCCATCCAATTTAAACAACAACAATTAGTCAAATACCTTGACTAACACCACAATACCTTATGAATTGTGAAGGTACTAAGGTGTTGCGCACGCGTCTAGAAAAGTTTCATTGAAGCTTGAAGATACAGCCATACAGCGTCTGCCCTCACACAAAATGTAAAATCGAAAACAAAACAAGTTTTTACACGCTTCGTAGCTTTTTGCTATTCATTGTCTGTAGGAATTGCTAACCTGTGACCTGCAGTGTTTGGATTTATTCATTTATTTGCCAGAATATTAATAACAAATAAAGAATACTTTATTTGTTTAGTGAATTTTGACAACATGTTACGTTACTTTGGAAAATCTTTTCAAATATGGTTTTTGTTTGTTTCAATCACACCGTTCAATGTCTGGTATGCAGAATTTGATTTGACGCGTGGGTAAACCCATGCAGTTTTTAATTGCAGGTTGCAGGTATCAAACAATAAGTGCAGTGTATTTACTTTCTACGGTGGATCAACTTTGTTTATCGATGGATGCAACATGCATGCAACCGCAAATAAGACCAACATGATATAGTCTAACAATATCGACGTAGTAAAAGGTTACATGTGATATGAGTACTATTAAGCAATTAAAAATACGCCTTGTCCCTTATAAGTAAAGGCTTTGTAAGGACTACAGTAAATAACGCAATAAGGGGAATATAGTATTATTATTATTTGTACATGATGAGATGGCCAGAGACAGAGAGATC
Source organism: Plutomurus gul (assembly GCA_019776185.1). NCBI lineage: Eukaryota > Metazoa > Arthropoda > Collembola > Entomobryomorpha > Tomoceridae > Plutomurus > Plutomurus gul. Next base: position 2,659 of record JABASC010002264.1, on the reverse strand, counting down.
TTACGGGATAGCTCAGCTACACTTTCAGCAATTCTAAAGGGTGTAGACTCGTAGTACATATTCCATATGTGCAAATAAACTGAAGAGCATGTAAAAGTCAGTTTAGAATGAAACGTAATAAATAGAAATATGTATGTACGTGCCTCTCGTTAGATCTCTATCTCGTTAAATGTTTGAAAGAGGTGGATGAACGATGGACAACCTATTTATCATACTTGTCATTTACGTAACAGAACAACGCATGTCTGGTATTTAATTAAGCTCTTTTTAGAAGAGTGTGCACTTCAAAAGTAGTTAGTTTTACTAATACTAGTTTAGTAATTGTAGATTCGAATCCTCAAAATAATTGTATTTAAAATACAAATATTCAATGCCTTAATGTCTGTAATCATGATAATAAAATGTAAGCATTATTAATTACAGCTTTTAAATTGCCTTCGTGTTTGGCGCTACTTAATTACAAATTTTTGAATAGACAACGGCGTTGCAATACAATTATTGTACAATTACATGCTTCTCTAAGCCATTTCATTATCCTCGAAACATTCGCCTTTTCGAAATTTACAAATAATTAGATTGCAAAGCGTCACGGGTTGTCTTAAGTTATTTATATTTTGCATAATTTCCAGAATGCAATCTTTACTAAAGCGACCATTAATTTCTTTGTGATTTCATTGAAATTCCTTAAATTAATTCGGATAGATTAGTGGGAAAATTGATTTATTTATCAAATGAAAACAAATGAGAATATTTACGGAAAAAATAGAAAGCTATGGTATATATCTACCCTTTCGTTCTTGGCAATGGCAGAGGTGTATAAACAGTAGTAAACACAACAATAAAAGTGTACACAGAAAGATAGCATTAATTACTGTTAATTGGATAATGAATTAGCACTAATTGTAAGTGCTGTATATGTATAGTCTGTAGTATAGTATAGGTATGGTTTTGAAGCGTGCAATTATAGAAAGCTCTGTTCTTCCTCCGCAGCCGCAGAGGAGCTACTATTAAACCTGAAATTACAACACATCCATCAAACTCCCTCAATTATTGTGGTCGACTACAGACATTTACTCCAATAATCTTAACAAGTGTTTTCCTTAATTTCAATGACAATTATTGACATTAAAATAATTAAATTGATTATTAATACAGCAGATAGAGGTGTGTGCGGTTTACAGTTTTATAAATTGTAAAACAAAGCAATCAAAAGTGAATGTTATTAATTTGTGCAAAATTAACCATCATCCACTCTATTTACTTCTCACTGTTCTTTTACTTTTGTTCGCCACAAATGGATGCTTCCATTCAAATTCTCGAAAAGGCATTTGCTGTTTGTACTTATAAGTAAATAAACGAGTTAATTGCATGCCACTGGGCAAATCCGTGTCAATAACTACACACAATCTTATCCCTTTTTCAACCCATTCTTCTGCATTCGACGCACCCACCGCGTACACAAATACACAATGCATTTTACAATGAAAATTCATCTCCTTATCAGTTGCATGCGCATTTCCTTAATGTAAACGAATGCAATTGCTGTGTTGTGTTGTTGTGTACCAGTGTACGGTTAATAAGTAGAGTGAAATATGTATTATCGACAGCGATAGCAAAATATTTGCATCACTCATCCATCAAGGATCTGCTTAGTATTCAGAATGAAAAACAAAGGAAAGGATCTCCATTGTTCTTCGTGTTCTAAATCTCCGTGCAGAATAAAATATATTCAGTATGTAAGATGCTATTTAAAAGGAAATTATACATGTTGTAGACATGTATGTATAATAGATTCAATTTCTATTATTGATGCAAATTACTTATATGCAGATAATAAAAGAAAAGAAGAAATCAAAAGTACTAGACTTTATCTTTGTTCTGTTAGCTCCTTCTCCACAGAAGAAGTGAAATTGAAGGCGTGGTTAACTTTATATAAAGTTATAGATAGATGTTAGATGGTATTTACTTTTTATTTCGTAATTCGGCAATAATAATTAATTCCATATTGTTGTACCTTTATGGAATCACTACTGTTGTCCTGTTGTGGTAGAATAGGGAAGTAAAAGCAAAGTAAAAGTTTAAGAATACCATTTTCGCTTTTTGTACATGCGTGTAAAACAGCCCAAAGACCCATAATTCAATAGATAAGATATTAAATGTTATAAAATTCAAATTCAGTCTATTTGTTCATTGTTCACATATATCTCATATAACTGAAAGAACTCTTTGTCACTTTTTGGTCATTTTGTCCGTCCAACTGGACAAAATTGCTGTACACTTTGAATTCGTTACACACCCTTATACCATGTTCAAGCTGCTCCATTTACAATTTCGAACACATGGATTTCAGGTTTAATCCAGTACAAGGTGGATATAGTTATCTGTTCAGTATCCTTTGACAGCGCACCTTATATACACCGACATGTACGGAGTCAAGTGTAGGTGACACAACAATACTTTGATAAAATGTATCTATAAAAATGAAAGATTATTTATTCGTTGAACTACCCCCGCTGCTTACATAATTTGAAATCTCGTAATGAGATTTCGTTCTTGCCCTTGAAAACATTAATTGTTCAATGTGAATCGTGACCATTCGGACAACAACACGAGGTTGAAGGAGCACCCGTTGTCATTTCATTTATCCGTATCATCAATG
>JABASC010002263.1:0-18376 GCA_019776185.1 Plutomurus gul | reverse complement strand
TCTACTCGCCCATACTTTGCCCAACTCACAATAAGCTGAGAGCTCTTCTTTGCTTCAGCTGCCTGACTGCCTCCTCTGGATGGCTGGTTCAATTGACTTAAATCCTCTGACAAATCCACACAGTAACCAGACCACTGGTTCCATTAGCTCATTTCTATTCGCCGGCAGAAAACTTTCCCGTCGATTCCATTGCTTTTCCAGGATTGTAGTTAACGTTAACCCTGACTGGTTGGCATTTGCATTTTATATCGGAACTATTGAATGATGTATCCAACTCTGTGTTACTTATCGTAGACCTATAATTGGAAGGATGACGCAAAGGTAAAAGGGTTTTCTGTTTAGACTACTCTATTCGGCATTTTCTAGTATGATTTCTCATTTACAAATACTCTTTGAGTGAATTTTGAGAATTTTTCTCAGATTGTTGTTTCAGTCTCTTCCTCTCTTGCTGCTTCGTTTTACACAGAAAATCTATTATTTTGCCTCATTTCCTTACGTCGTAACTGGGAATAGCTGTTAACACTAATGCATTCGATCTTATCAATAATGCACTATGCATGTAGCGATACGAGAAGGTAATCTACAAAGAGAGTCAGACTCCCTCATGATAATACAAATATGCAAACAGAGGAAGTACCATTATTGTATCAAATCGAAAATATTAGTATGGGCTTAGTAAATATATTTTAATTAAAATTATACTTAGGTAGTTATTTAATTGCCGTTAATGGACGTGTGGGTAGGCAGAAGGTCGTGTGTGCATGCAGTTTAATGTACTTACGCTATGTGTGTGTGATTGTAGTAGTAACATTGTTAAATGGTTGTAGTATAGTTTTCCAAGAACGATGTATAGATGGAATGTGTGGCAGAGTTGAAAGAGTGTAGCTACTCTTTAACTGCTATCTGTTAAACTTTTTTGCGTACTAATATTCTCTGTAATATGCACTTACGTGTTATAGATGCTACACGTATGTATGTAAGTTTGTTCTGGTGCATCTGTATTATTATATGTATTAAGTATCAGCGTTCTCTTATGTGCTGGGCCATGTGTCAGTTTCGTATTAGGAAGAAAGGGAAGAGGAAAGGAAAGCCAAGCCGTACGGTGACTATCTTATGCGTGCATGTTCCCCAGTATTTTTACGAACTGAAATTAAAGTCTTCGTACTCAACGGAGAGTGTAATAGCCTTTAAAATGAGTGGAAATGAGCTTTTTAAAGCTCATCAAACCACCTAAATGTCGATTTGAATGTCAAGTTTTCTTGTTTCTCGTATTTATCACTTTGGCAGTCAACTTTGAATGCATTAGCCTACAACATGTATTTGTATCTCTATGTATTCATTTTACATCCCTTCTTTATACGCGGATAGTTTACATTGCAGCACCAGATTATTGTTATTAAGTAGGCATCTTACATCTTAAGCACTTATTTTACATATATGGACAGATAAACAATGCACAGTTTAGTATCGCAGATAAATGCACTAAAATCAGTATAAACACCATACAACTGCCCACCTTATTTGCATATACATAAATGATGAATTAGCAATATAAAAATACAAAACACCTGTTTCTAATCTGTTCAATTGCAAAATTTCATTTTACGGCAATAAATTACAATGTTTCTGCGTACCTACTCTGGTTCTACAATACGAAACAGATTCTTCTACTTTGTGTACAACCAAATCGTTCAAACGATACGTGGAGTAACAAGAAAAACTATATTACGGTTTAACGATGCTCCACAATTACAATTACAACAGCATTATTATTTAATGATACCTATAGTAGGTATGTATCTAAGTTGCTGAACTGTAAATTGTAATTATAACAACTGCATAGAAACTCAGTTAAAATATGTTGTACATAATGTAGTTTAATAGAATAGAAATTAAAAAGGCAAGTCACCAAGTTCAGCTCAAACACGCAGAGGAAACAAATTTCGTATCTTTTAATTAATCTTGCACACGTTTCAGCATCTACATTTATTAGCACTGGCACCTAGAAATCCTAAATAAGCCCTACCGGGTTGCGCACAAAATTAATATAGGTACATAGGTAATGCTTTTCATTCTCATCGGCTATTATTTAATTTAGCCGAGCCACATTTGTTTCTCCATGTGACTAACACACACATGCCTACATGTGTATTTACGTTAGAAAATATCTAAAATAAAAGGATCTCATTCTAGTCAATGATTAGAAGTAGGTACATTTTTCATCCAATCTTCCATTTCAACATTTATTATCTCCGAAAGCCAGAATAATACTTTTTACTCTCATTAGCAAGCTCCCTTCTTTAGTTTGTGTCATCGAAGTAGTATGTTTTCGGTAATGAAATACTGTGTAACATTACCCACACTTTGTAAAAAGTGTTACTACAGGATCATTATATAGGAATAAATTTCCATCATTAGCCGTGTGGATTTTACCGCTGTTAATCTGTAACTATGTTTGAATTACACCTAAGACTTTGATTTGTAAAACTTTAAAATTACAAATTGATAAAACTTGCTTTTGAAGACCAGTTTATGGTGTTATGATTTCCCTTTTCTTACTTTCAGAGTAATAAAACCATCGAAAATTATGATTACGAATTGAATCACGAGTATCAACCTACTATCTTAATAATCTGAATTTAAATGAATATCAATTCAATCTTCAATTTACATGACGTAAAGATGAAATAAATGTTCGGGATACTGGCAAAAGAATTTGAAAGCCACTGGCTGCAGGCCAGTGGCTAACCGATATGATTTTAATTCAATTTTCTCGTACACACATGTGTTATCAACATGAATAGCTATTAGTTCGGGAGCGAGTGCAATACTATACATAACCATCATAATGAGAGAGAGAGAGTTTAATGGTGAAAAGAGTGAATGTACATCCACCCTCATTTCTTGTGATATCGTGTCGTCTGGAAAGATGCAGTAGTCACTTAGTTGTTGGGTAGAGTAAAGTCAATCTGGTCGTCTGTGATAAGTGCATAAGTAAATAACTCGCCTCGCCTTTTCCTCCCTATCGCTCCTAATCTAATGAAAATGAAATGGCACCAGCACTGCCAAGCCAGATAACAGTATACACATACACACACACACACACACACACACACACACATAGTAGTGGTGGTGGTAAATTTAGTAGACATGCTTTTAGATAGTTTCGTCTAGTATAAAAAGGCTGAGAAACCTACCGCATGCCATGTCATTCCATAGGATCCATTCCATCATGCCATTCCTAGCCATGCCACCAACCAAGTTCCTAAATAGGCCTAACGAAAGCTACCAACAATTTAGCTCTGCACTCACTCCAGCAGCTGGAGAATCTCCGATCGATAAATTCAATAGACTAAAATGTCACTGTGCCTTCTATGGAATGCCAAGATAGAAATTAGGATTCAAGGCGCATCGTACAGAGAAAAAAAATACGCTTTTTGTACTATATCTGTGCATGGTGTATGTAACCATGTGTATGTACATGCATTAGACTCAATAGAAGGAAATACAATAAGTTGCGATACGAAATACGGTTGGTATTGTATTATCAGTGTGCATGCATGTGTAGAAGGAGTAGCAGTCTCTCGTGTTGAAATGAAAAGATCAGCAAAGTGTTCACTTAACTATGTATGTACTGTAGGTTATAAGAAAATTTCTTTATGTAGTATCTGTATTATATTACAGTATCAAATCAAGAAAGGCAAAGAGGAAAAAATCTGGGAAACAAAATGAGACGAGAGAGCGACAGGCCAGAATACAGAGTTACTAAATAAGCTTTGAAGAAGATAAGAAGAAGCTTTCTCTTTAAGTTCCAGAGGCTGAAACAACTTTTCCATTTCACATCACATCACATCACATACATCGTCATTCTTCACTTTAGGGGAAGAAGATCTCTCTCCTCCGCTTGCTCCTTCCCTTTCGCTTGGCACTTGTGATTCCTTCTGTGTGTGTGACAAAATTTCCTCTCTTTTTCTATTAAACTAAATTGAAACTCAAAGGAAAAGGAAAAAGGAGGAGAGCTCAGAATGTAATTTGGCTAAAAGCTTAAAAGTTATCAAGGCGCCTTCACACAACTCTCTTCTATTTAACTCTCCAGTCAATTCTACAAAAGCTCCCTTATCCTTACTAATATTATGCTTCTTTGCTCATGTACTTATCTATAGAGCTCTATCTGCACACGGCCACAAATACATGCATACATGTAATTGCCACTTCTCTGTAATGAATGCAAGTATTTGGCTTATAGAAATGACAAAGGATGCTATATCTATATACTGTACAATGTTGTGTATACAAATTGTCACCGAATCAGCTTAATGCACTAGTATATCTTTTGACAAAATTCTTCAAGCCAAATCAATTTACCAAAAAGTTTCAGTCTTTCATTGTTTTCCTGAGGCTGAAACCTCACTTAAAAGCTCCACGTGGTATTTTTACACTCATCCTCTATTCAATTCAAATCAAACGACTAAAATCAAACAATGTACATCCACGATCACGGTCTACACATTCAACACTTCCAGAAATGGAAGAAAAAACTTGGCCCACAGCAATAAAAGCTAATCCGTAACGGAAAAATTGTCAGATGAGTGACAGTCAAGGAAGGCTTTCTTCTATGCGAGCAGACACAAAATCCAAGCACAACGTTATTTTTTGTTCAGAGCAATTCTTTCAGATATTCATTGTTATTACACGTAATACTAGGTCTGTAGCCAAGACTTTTTTTTGCTGTAGTCTCATTTAGTCTAATATCTATACGAAGCCTCATATTGTTTTCCTTGCACACACCGAAATACGTACGTACTGTCTACAAATACAGAAGATACAATTGTATTGTACTTATAATTTACAATCTGACGTGTCATCCTCGTACTTTTACTGCACACATATCTGTACACACTGTAATATGGAATGTGTTGTGTACGTGCATTTGCATTCAAAGTGTTATACAACATATCATTGCACTATTGTCCTGTAAAGTATTGTCCTTTCATCAATAGGTAGTCAATGAGAAGTCAAACCAGCCAGCAAATGGTACACATGGAAATACTAGTTGTTCTAGGGCATGACAGTAAACCAGGGAAGGACACTAAACCATCAAAATCATATGATGTCACAAAACACACATGTGCTTACGTAAATACAAGAAATACCTTTACAACAGTCATCAGAGCAGCACCAGAACAGAAAAGTGACACACACACACAGAGAAGACACAGTCAGTTTTATTTACGTTCTCCATCCATTTACTATTTACTTATATGTGCGTATTCTGCTTCTTTTACTAACCATTTCGATATACCCAGTAAGTAATACACTCGGAAAGTATATAATCCATATAATACGACTACTCGGAAATACTATTTATTTACTGCTACTAGTATGTAGTAGGTATCTGCACATACAGAGAGAGAGAGATCCGTCTCAATCCTAAGCAAACTATAACAGGGAAACTAACCCACAACTATAAGAAAGCAGCGAGAGTAATAAAATAATTTAGTCCACTTTTACAGGGACACAATGAAAGAAAGTTTGAGCTGCCGTACCTTTGCCTCTCATCTTCGTTTCGTACCGTACTAAAGGTGCAGAGACAGTACATTGTTCATACGTACAGTGTATTTTGTAATGTCATTTGAACTTTGAAGACAGTCTTACATATAGAAGAGACTTCCTTATTTACTGAACTTTTCATTCAATTCTTAAGCTTGTATCGTACTATTACAGCCTTAGGTGGGACATCCGCTCGACAATGAAAGAAAAGCATCAAATAGACAACAAGAACCTGAATAATAGCAGCACTAGCTAAACGGCTGACAATGAGTGCACAGTCTACGTTAGCTGAAGACCTCCGAGAGACTGAATATGAGTGAGTTAGTGAGCCAAGTACTAATAAAGTCTATAGAAATGAACGAGCCACAGACTATAACTTTTGTAGTTTCTTTTGCTTTTGTAGATGTCAGAAGTTTGGAGTTGGCTCTGTCTTCAAGTTGATTCTACTCAAAGTTGCTTCTCCCCACACTGCTGCGTGCCATGCAAGCACAGCCACGATTTCAAGTGCAACTTCTCCTTTTCTACAAAAAGAACATCATACAGCAGCACTAACCGGTATTGCAGCACTCTCATACATAGCTGCTATTACATGTAATTTACATTTATTCACAATTAAATAAAGTATATGACCAAGGAAACGTTACGCAAATGTGCTTTATAAAATTGTATTTTTTTCTACTATTTACAATTATTACATTTGTATTATTCTCTTCACTTAAGCTGTCTGCTAAACTTTTATTTTGTACATCACATAAACAGTTCGGGACAAACCGCTACATTGTGAACCGTTTCAGATGTGTCAACATAACTACCAGTAAGAATGGCAGCTAATTGCTGTAATCAACAGTCCCACACCACATAATGCCTTTCCAGGTCATCAGAGTTCAAATTCAACCCTCGTGTCTCTCTCTTTCTCTGTCCAATGCAGCTTCAATTATAGTTAGTTGACTTTGTTGAGCCAATTACGTCAATCAAGTGTTTAGATTTGGTGTAGGAGTCAATTGAACTAAATTGGCGTATTTGGTCTGATGCTGTCGTTTTGAATCGTACACAATCAAGCTACTACTATAATATGCACTTAGCTGAATGTCTTTCCATTCATCCAAATTTGTGAATAAGAGCTTATTCCTTTAGAATTCCAACGATGGTAAATGCATACCCTTTTGGGATTATTCTATTGGGAAATACAAACCAAGTCAGAACGTTTTCATCCAGTACTACCTATTTATATACCTACTCGAAATATTGGATACAAAAGTCATTTACTTAGAGACGTTATGCTATTTATTTATATCAAGCAATAAAATTGATACAATACATATTGTATAGTAGGTCCGGAAATTTCGTGGTAAAATAGTATCAATTGTACCTAATATGCCAAGTAAATGCATATAGTATATAAATAGCAGATTTCTTTTACATGTCTTCTGATACAAACACGACAGTGTTCTTTTGAATATTATTTCACTCACTCAGTACAAACAGAAAGAACATGCAGCCTGCCTCGCTGCAAGAACCTTCAATTTCCCAAGCCTACATACTTTATGTAGTGCAAACTGATCTGATTAGAAACTGTCAACCGTGTTTCTGTAGTATGGCTGATATAACTAGTGGAGTCTGCACGTTGCTTACTACATGTCACAGGCGCATACAAAGGAGAAAATGTCTACCTGAATACAAATCGAAAAGGAACATTGAATGTTGGCCAATTAAACGATGTCTCTTTTGTCCCTTGCTAAATCAGTTTAGATCAGATCAAGTGAGTTGTGTCAAGTGAGAGAGAGAAACGAAGGAAACGAAACAGGCGTGTTCCTTATAACGAGCTTATTTATTTCTTCCATTTAATTCACTCAGGTTTATGCCTGCATTCAGCTGAATGGTCTACTAGTCAACTAGTATATGTGTACAACTCTCTGGATTAGGGTAGGGATCCAATTAAGTCAGATCTGCGTACATCAAACCATCGTCTGTTTTCCTGCCATGTCACATTACTGCCATATCTTTTCCCTTGTCCGTTTATCTTTATATTTCAGCAGCTGCTGTGCTCATGTTCGTTTTTTAGATCAATGATGGGGAATGCTGATTTGATTATGTATTTAGCTATAGAATAGAACAATGTCTCCTTCCCGAGCTTTAGACGCACATACACACACACACACTCACACACATACAGCAGCCACTATGCCCAAGAGAGATTTTAGCTTTAGCTTGAGAAATAATACAATGTTGTATTCTCATCCGATGCGGTCTGGGCTTGGTAACTGGTTTACATTAGATTTCGTTAACCTTAACAATACATTTACTTAATACAAGCCAACACCAATTTTTTGCTAAAACTATCCTTCTTAGATTTCGCATTAGTGAGTTCAAATGATATTATAGAGTCGGTCGAGTCCATCCAACTCTTGTCATACTGATACATTTTCTTGTACTTTCTATCTTTACGTTTTCACATTTAAGTGAACGCGTTAATGGAATAAAAGCATCAGAATTTCACACTACATGACTATTGCTGTGAGCCAGAAAACGACGAACGAATTTCTCAATGTTGTTCATTGAGGTAACTCTGTTTTTGGAAAAACTCCTCCATACCTACGTAGCAGTTTGTGAATAGTTACTATCTGGATACTCTCTTCCCATCCCAAAAGCAAATGTACAGCACATACTGCAAAACATTAGTTTCCAAGTAAACTATGCACTCAAGCTCTCTCTCTCCATCTCTCTCCCCTGTAAATGCTCACATGTGTAGGAACGAGTTTGGGGCAATAGCTTAAGCATTGGAATGGAGTTTTACTACTTCTTGATCCCTTTTCATGCGGTTTGTATGGATTAGGTACAACACGCCACCTTTTTGTTTATTCATCTAATCTTTGAAACGCGGGGAGCCCTGTGAGCCAGATTTGGAATGAGCTTAACCGCGTGTTTTCATTCCCTTAATTGATTTTGCATTACAAAGCAAATAGATTCCTTCCCAAAAACTTTAAGATAAACATAGAATCAAATTACCATTAGAACCTCACTAAATATGGGTTTTGAAGCATTCATATGCATAATGAGGTAATATTACCTTCTAGAATGCAGAGTAGGTACGATTAACATCTCTTAATATTGCATTACAATGGGCTGCTTGACTATTAATTAAAGCGAATTTTGTATCAGTTCAGATTACCGGTAATTGTCTCACCAAGGATTTTTGTTTGGCTAATGTATTTCCAGAATGTTTAGTGCTAAATATTTACCAATACTTTTCTGAAAGGACAAACGGAAGACCTTCTACTCATTGATTGCATATTTCTCGTATGTGGTATGTTTCTGCACGTTCTTCGAGCAGGAACATTATTTTGAGCTAGACTTGACTGACTTGGGAAATGTCCGTAATATAGGTACATAGGATCCATAGTTGACTCTTTGCTAAGATAGAGCTTCGCTCTTAAGCATTTCAACTCATAAGGGATTCCAATTTCCATAAAGCATCCGATTGTGAGCTAAAACAGAAACGTTCATTCATTTTGAAAAAGTACACTGGAGACAGAGACAGAGAAGATGAACTAAAGTGCTCTCTCATTTTGCTCCAGCTCTAAATACTACGAAGACTACTACGTACTAGTGCACACTCATATGTGCAGATAGTCAAAAGGAGATAGCAAGTCCCCGTGCAAGAGTGCAGTAAAACAAAATTTCATTTTAGACTTCATTGCGTCAGCAGACTGAGGCTGAAGCCAAATTCAAGTCTCCTTGAAGTCAAGTCGAGTCAAACTTATTCACAAGAACGGAAGGAGATGATGAGATAAGAAATATTCATGTATGTACGTCGAAGTGGGAGCCGTTGTACAGAACAACTCAAGATAGCGAGAGAGTTCTCTGCAAGTAGTAGTATTAATCATAGCAGCAACGCTTAGCAAACACACGAATATATATATATATATATACATATATACGTAGGCATCTACCACCTATATTGATACACATACATAGTAAAGAACCTTTTCATCTTTTCTAGTACTTATGTGTATTTTTCAAGTTAAAGTTTAGTCAACTCGGCTCTCTAAAGTCATGTCAATGACTACATATGAAGGAGCTATCAAGAGATAATACGATTTACGTTCTACTCTCTACTTTCTTACAGAAAGGTACAGAAAATCGTGGCGAGCACCAGGGAGAATCAAGAGCACACACACAGACAGCAACCAGCCACCACCTTTCCCATTTAGGTGAATGGAGAAAGACAGGACAAGACGAAACAAGCAGCAGAAAGGCTGGGCAGGATGCACCATGCGATATGAGAATTTAATTCAGCAGCTCATTTCATTTGGGCCAAATTGGAAATTTGAAGTGGGAGCTCACAGGAAGGAATGCAGCCAGCCACCAGAAGAGATACTAACTCTGAAACGAACTACAGTTCACTCTTTTCCACTATCTACACTTCCAACGACTCCAACGACTCCAATACACATGTACATAATATGTGCAAGTGAGCTCTCTTGTCTATCTTGTCTTGTCAGGGAAAATTCAGTCCATATATAAGCGAAAGCCAGCATAAGAATACATACTACTTATACATAGATATAAGTAGAAAGAGCCGAGTAGTTCTAGTCAGTCGGACGGAAATGTGAAATGATCTTGTCGTGTTTTCGTGTTCACCGTTCACTATTCTCTACTCTCCATGTACATATATATACATGCACTTACCACCATGCCAATCCAATGTACTAAAATCCCTTTGGCTTCTACCAGTCAACGAATATCAAGTAGGTACACTCTTGTATCTCTCTTTCTGTATGTATTACTACTACTAGAAATGCAAGCCACTCTAAATTAAATTGCGACGAATACATGCATTCTGACTTGATACATACATAATGTGAACTACCTACCAGCAGCAAAGTGTACCTTCAGTTATACTACCTTCTACTGCATTGTATATAACAGACACTGACGTGAGACAGAGATAGTATCATGTACATTTCGTTGTTAGCAAAGAAAAGAGACGGACAGATATGATAAGGCCAGGCAAGGCAGAGTTGGTTGACTACTGTAGGAGAACGAGAAGAGGAAACTAGTCTTGCCTATCATCCCTTTTGTGCCATACTTTAAATATATTATAATATTATGCATACTATATATACATAGAGTGGTGGAAGGCAAACTTCAGCCGCTCCTTCAATTTACTTTAATACAGGCTTTTCCACTACCCGGCTCGGGAATTTCGTCATTTCTTATTCCCAGTTTACTCTGGCTGCTTTTGATCGTGGTCTAGTCTAGTTCCGTCTGGACTGCTGGATGTATTGGCATCGTGCTACCACCAGCTATACCACTACTCCTCATGGCATGGCACACTTCATATGTGTGTACGTATGCATTTGTCTTGGTTGACGAATGGTATGTGTACTATTCTCATTCCTTCATTTGTGATGGCTGGCTCGGGCTCTGCCTAGCACTAACAATACAATAAGCTAGTAGCATTTCATCTACGTTGTTAGTAGTGGAAGCACAGACAGAGTAGTCGTGGTTCGTAGTAGCTGGGACTAATCCAAAGGAAAAGTTTTCCGCATGACGCGAGCCGGGCTCTGTGCTATCATGCTCGTATGCATAAGTAGATTTCTCCAGAGAGTTTTCTATATATCATATTCATGTATAATTCAGTTGGCTCATGTTAAGATATTTCATTTTCCAGAGGAATTTCTTTCGTGGTTTCCACCATTTTTCACCAAATATGAAATACGGCTTTGCATAGCCAACTATGTAAAAGCGTCAGTCAATTTAGCCGGTGCGGTATGTAGGAGGCGGAGGCGAATAAATGAAAAATTGCGCTGCAGACGCGTGGAACTCATTTAGAGCGAGTAAATTTTTCATGTAATTACTAAAAATCCTCAATCAAATAAAATAAGGCCCAATTGCAATGGAACTTTTGGCTCATCTCTGGCTGCTTTGGAATATGTAGAGTATGTAGTAGGTCTGGAATTCTTTGTGAAAAAGAAATAGACGAAATAGACTAGGAAGCCCAGCAAGACATTTGGAGAACCAAAGCATAACATAATGTGTTGCAGCATTTCTTTCATCTCTTTTTTCATCTTGCTCTGCTAAAAGTAAAGTAATGTAAACTAAAGTAAAGTTAGTCAAGTAAAGTAACGTAAAATAAAATAAAGTAAAAAGTTTTCTGAGCTCTACCAAGTGAAATGGAACTTTGCTCTTTCATCTTCTTCTTCTTCTTCATCCAAGTCACTCACACACAGTGCACGGGCAAGTCCAACCATAGCACTGCCATAATATTCTACTCAATCTACTCGGCTCGAAGACAAGCTTCTTCAGTTTTTTACGTATAGCTTAACTTACTTCGCCAAATGTACGTATAGCCGAGTGTGTATTATGATAGCTTAGTTCAGTTGCTCCTACTGCTACCATTACAACACGTACATACAGAAAGACTGAAGCATTAGGAAATTTCTTTGCAAAGAAACTTTATTCCAAACTCAACGTAGTACTTTGCTGAAACAGTTTGGTTTGACTACTACAGGCCCTATCCATCCCGAAAAGAAACTCTGTCTACACTCCACACTTTTACTTTGCTTGTCTTTCATCCGTCGTCGTCGTCCTATTTTTCATCTCTACTACATAGGTATCTAACTCGTATGAACGCAACCAAGCTCGGCCTAACAGCATTTACTTTACTCTGCCGAAGAATGACTCTGTCCTGTAATTCCATTTCACTTACTCGTCTTTCTTTTTCGTCAATTCTATTAGAGTTACTCTCTCTCTCTCTTCCGTTTACTTTGCTTTCTTAAGTAACTTTGTCGTATCTGTGGACTACAATCTCTACATCATATCACATCGCATCTCAACCGAGGACAGTCATGTAGAAGGAAAAGCGACAAAAACTTTCAACAGTTTCTCACTTCAATGATCATCGGCTGACATTAGCACATTTAGACATCACATCGCTATTCATCCATCTATCCATCGCTCTCTCTTTCTGTCTCCCCCCAACTGCACATTTCATTTGAAATCACATAAAAGATCGTCTCTGTTTTTGCTGAGTACTGGCAAAACCAACTAAAATTAACTTTGTGACTCTAATAGTATTACCGATATGGGCGTGACCTTTTTGCTACTTCTGCGAATCTATTTACTATGTATGTATGTACCAGAGTCAATGCTGCACTTAGTTCCTCAACATACATCTGTGTCGCAATTTAATTCACGGAATTCGTTTTGAGTAACCTTTTCTGTCTCCACTTCTGTATGTCTCCACTGGTAACTCTATGAATCAATAGTAGTCGTTGCCTCACACACACTAATGAGAATTTCCGCAACACTGCCTTGTACGGTGATAGGAAGCGAATTTCATCAGAAGGAAACGGTAGCTACTCTGTTTATGTATTGCATTGAATGAATCTGTGTTGTAATGTTTTTACGTGTATATCTGTATATACGTCGCTGATAATACTAAAGGGTAAGTTGTCTGCTTTCATATTTATGAAGGGGAGTATCACCAAGGAAGATAGTATTGTGTGGAGGGTGTGATTAATTCGAACCGACTTACTGCATTCGATACGCTTTCATATCATTCCGGCCAAGATTTCCCCGAATATCTAATTGGATAGCGCCTGAATTGATTCATCTCATGCATAATGCACGAAGGGTGGATGAGAAAATACCATAATAGAAAGATATTTATTTCCGAATGAAGAAAATGAACTTTTGATGTTCCCAGTTTTTGTTTATTTAAGTAGATACTTTAGATTGTTATTATTATTTGTTGGTGATTGTGTCATTAAGGGGAAACAATATTATAGAAATTTTAATAAATTACTTACTTTTGATTACTTAGGTGCATGAACAGCGAAAATAAGTTTTGCTATACATTTTGCCACTGAGTTAATTACTTGTAGTAGTTACTATCTCATTAGGATATGGATACAAATTTGTGTTAAAATATGTAGCAGACAATTTATATTTACATATATGTAAGTTGTTTTGTAAAACTAAAATAAATATAAATTTGTTTGTGTGTGATGGAACTGAAATTTGAATTTATTCCTTCGCAAAAATATCGTTACTAAATAAGTGGTAAGTGCTACATTCAAATTTAAATCAATTGACACGTTGCAACACAATTATTTGCGAGTAAATATTTTTTGAGGAGTGATAGAAATCTCTGTAGCAGACCCAGTGTTTTCTTACGTAAAATGCCAGTAATTATGAAGTGCAGTCAATGAATAATAAAAGCACTAATAAATCTATGATAGAGAAACAAATCATGTACTGGGACCACAACAATGAAGCTCCGATGACGTTCTACAACCATAACTCAAGCCGAAGTAGAACCAATGAGCTGGAAACGGCAACCAAGAAATAAATGGAATCTCACGCAGTCTGCGAAAGCCTGAAGGATTACATTACATAATGCTACATAGCATAACATGGTATAGGATGCAACAAACTATTTGTGACAAACTGAAATACAAAACTGTAAATTGTAAGTAAAACCCCAAGAATTGTCACTTAAAGTTTATCGATGTATAATTCCGAAAGATCTGTAATTTATAACAATACAAAAATAATTTCATAGATTTTTTTAGATGGCGTTGAGACAGGTAAACACAAAATGTTTCGAGAATTTTGCACTTACTTTGTAGCACTAACAATAAGTATGCATTTGGGTGATACCCTACCAAACCTAGTCATACCGCATTAAGAAACGGTTTTCACATTTTGCAGTTCAGAGGGAAGGGAAGGCTAGACTGGTCAAGGTTTACAAGAGTTTTTTGTCCACATATTCCTAAAACTTACTATGTTGAGTTCAGTTCGCGTGGCAAAATTCTCTTAAGTGAGAATTGTATTGTGGTGAGAAAAAATTTCTCGGAATTTTATCAACTTTTCACTCGAGTAACTTCTCAGCACTGTTCTTTGGTATGGCAAAGAAAATTGAATGCTGGTTGTGCTGTGTGGTGGCATTGTTCTCTGGTGGCACGTAGGGAAAAACAGAGCAGGTGGTACGCTAACTCAGGTGTGGCATGCAAAAGTGAAATATATTACTTTTGTTAATAGGAAACAAGTGAGCGAGCCATTCAGTGACTCAGTCACGAGCTACGCTGACTTCTTCGCTATTACAAGCTTACCTGCTGAGCAATAAGTATCAGCAAGCATGGCAAATATTATAATTTATATCCGCTCTGTATACGACATTGCTATTTCAGTACATGTGTTCAAGAGACCTAGAACCTAGTCACCACCAACAAACTCCATTAATTCCCAACGATTCTTTACTAATGATAAGTAATGATAACCTCGCCACCAAGATTAACCTGATTCTTATCTTTCGATTACAGAATTTCTAGCTCTCTAAATAACTTCAGCCTAACTCAACCCCCATAATCCGAATCTACGAATTCGGACTACAGAATGCATGCTTCTTATTTAAGCGTGAGTACTGAGTCGACTAAAGTAGATTTGTAAATAAGATTTTTCAAATTCATTCAGTAATTCCTTAATGTCAGTACATTAATTTTACACAATGTCTGGTTCGGTTAGAATTACATATGGTTTGTAGACTGCAAATTGCAGTTCAACTTACTCATATTAGAGATGTTCTAATATATTATGTAATACTAAACACACAATGGATTTGGGATTGCTGGTCAGGGTGACAATCTATAGAGTAATTAGATACAGACTGGTTTTTCACCAAGAATTTGATCTCAAATTTTGCGGGGAAATGTATTTGTAAAATTTGAGTTTATGTTTAAAATTAGAACAAGAAATGCTTCGTAAATAGCTGAAAGACTTTCTCAAATAATTACATTATGCATTATCTGTACGTACTACCTATATATAGTACTTTTGTAATTTTGGGAGAATACGATAAGACAATGAGATCTCAAAATTTTGGGGATGGGGGGAGATCATACCTCAATAAAACTAATTGAGTATAAGATTTTTAACGTTATTATTGCTTTATTCACAATTTGACTAGAAATCATACCCATTCAGATATCTATCAATATCAGCATTTGTATTTTGCAGGACAGTCGTCCAAAAATGTGCAAAATTGCAGTTTTGTAAAATCCCTCGAAAATCCACAACAATTTGTTTAATTTTTATTTAATACAGTAAATTTAAATTGGACACTGTTTATAAAGATTATACAAGGAATTTTTGACACCGTCATATTGGCCAGGAGTCACAACTACAAGTGAGAGTCACCCATAACATCATCACCCACCCATTTTCAAGAAATGAAATTTAATAATTGTTATGGTAGGGTTAGTACCTTAGTTTGGATAAATAATTTACAATCCTCCGAATTTTGGCTGGCACAATGTTTACTATACTACTAATATATTTGTACGGATAAGGAAAACATACAGAATGTTCAGCATTTGTTCTATGTCCACTCAAATCGTGAAGAGCCAAGCAAAAGGAGCAAAGCTCTTACAAAAGGCGAGGCTACCAGCACAAATGTACATGCATCTGTACTTTGCACGAGATTACATACATACATACACATTTGTATGTACACCTTTTGCCAGACCTTTGTAAAAAAATACGAACACTAAGGAGTCAAGTTGAATGATGTAAAAAGTCATGTCTTGTGGCGACTACCTCCACCACGATGTGTACTGTGTACTTCTTGTGGCTCGCAGAGAAATGATGCATAGGTGTTAACAGGGTCTTGTTAGTGTTGGCAACTTTTTTCTAGTCATGTCAACTCGGCGGCACTAATACAATTCACAATCTCTCACCGACAATCAACAATGCGAAACTTCGCTCTCTGTATTATTTTACTCTTCTTTTACCTGTTCTAGAAGCAAAAAGTTATGTAAAGTAGTGTTATCAGCCTACATTACTTACTTACTTAGCAAACCAATTAAGCCTACTGAAACTGACATGCCATTCCCTTTCTTACCACTCAAACTTCAACTCTTACTTGCAAACAGTTTATCTTGGCTTTTTCTAGAAGCTCTGCCTTCTTTTAAGAACCTCATTAATACTCACATACGGCAATAACCTTGAAACATTTGCTAAAAGGACCAGGTTCACTTCATTTATGGTGACGAGCTAAACACATTGTAATGTACAAGTTCTAAACGTAGATTAGTACATTAATACTTCCATTCAGTATAAAACTACTTGTCAATAGAGTATATTAATAGATACACTAAATTATTTACTCAATTCTACCAATTAGGAATCCTCGGATCGGATAAATTGAGCACCACATGTCATCCAAGGAAGAAGTATTTTTCAGTGACTATTGCTTACTTCCATTTTTGTAGAATAACATAAAATGGCAATACGAAGATTAGATCCTCTGACACATGTGTGTAGTTACATAAATCTGGGTGGCAACTGTCAATTTCACACACTCGTCTAGATGTCGGTGGGTAAGACATTTTTTCTCGAAATGCGTGCCTTAGTGGACAGTCAAGAGATTTTCGTAGACTTTATGGGAGCATTTTCCTCTAATCCAACTCATGCCTACTATATAATACTAACGACAGCTTGCGCAACATCACTTCACTTACAAAATCTACACAAGACCCTGAAGAACCCAGTTCGTCTTTCCTCCAAAATTTCACGCAATTTAAGAACAATTTTTTACAAGAAGTCTGGCAATACAATAAGTCTGTAACATTTAAGTTAACGTACACTTGTGTAGGCTTAGCTTAGGCAGCTGTACCATTGCATAAGATTCTATTTGAATAGAGTTGACAAAACAGAACTCAGATATAATATGAATATTAGTTCGCCATTCTTGCACAAAGGAACACACATACCGTTAAGTCATTCATTTATTTTACATATGAAATGTTTCCCATTTAGGTTGTTTAAGTGCATTCAATCCTACTAGTAACATTTACGCTATGTTTAGACACAATCCATACGTGCTAATAATATAATGCAGCTCTCACGCTTAGTAACTCACCCAGTCTTTTTACAGACACGCCACATATAAATGACCATAGATTGCAGATGCATAGAGGCATAGTTTTAAAACGTACTACTTCGTTATTTGTACATGCATACCTAAGTCCAATCAATACAGCAAGAAATGCTGCTCCTGCATCTCTTCAATGAAACCTAGTGTTTAGTCTACTTGTACAATGACAATGTATATTGGATAACCACTTAAACCAAATGCTTTAAATATTGCCGGCCGGTGGAAATCCTGAACATTCCCCTCTACAGGCAATTGTGGAAATCCCTGACGAAAGTTACGTAATAACTACCGACCAAGTAAAGGCAGCGCTGCAGATCCAAAGTAAAAGTAGGTTTACAAAAGTCCCTGAGCTGAAGAGCAGCGCTTACTACTATGTCTCGGACACAGATCATAATATAACACGATCATTACTCTTTATGATGCTACCTCACCTTTTATGTAAGCCAGCCCAGGTACAATAAGTGGAAACAAATATATATAAATAAGTGGGGCATGCAGCATGATATTATATTTCCATAATAAATATGATCAATATGGAAAAGTGCCTAATGAAATTATATAGTATAACTGGTAGAAGACAATAAACCCAAAATGAAATGTAGAAAAGGTATGTGTTAATGTAGTATGCCTAGGCTACAATTCACAATATGGTTATCCTTTCATACATAGCACAAGGCAAGGCTGCCCTTGCAGATTCCGGGACAAATGTGTCACACCACAGTGTGCAGATAAATGCACAATACAATCTAAATGCTCACATTTCCACAAACAGCTTCAGCCATAGCCCGGCGCCCACCCACTTATTTCAGTTGAAGTTGGCCAGTGGGTTGGCCCACACCACTTTTGAATAAACCAAAGTGGGTGGAAAGTGGGTGGACCAACTTC